>JALIGW010000002.1:214748814-214986314 GCA_023053685.1 Diadophis punctatus similis | reverse complement strand
AAAACTAATCACACTGAATGCAGAGATCATAACCATGTGTTAGCAAAAAAAAAAGTTGATAATATTTTCCCAATTTGCATAAATTCTGCTATTCTTTGAATTGGTAATTTTGGTGACAGAAATTCTTTTATGTGAATGTTTGTGAACATTGTATTTCCATGAACTGGAGCTTCAACAGATTTCCTCTAAATAAAATAACTGGCTTTAGAAAAATACTAAAACCAGTTTAGTATTCAATTTTGCACATGTGACATTAGGCATCACTGTATAGAACAGCAGACTTGGGGGCCACATATTGTTATTTGCAATTCGAATAAAATCAAAATTCTCTACGGTAATCTAAATGAAGACTTTTATTTTTAAAAGCCAGCTGAAAAGTCAAAAGTGGATATAGTGGTAGTTGCTGGGTGCATTCTGCCGTAAGACCTATATCTTTGATTGCAAACTTTGCTGGGGAATACACACTCATCCCCTTTGCATTAAAAAATAATGAGCTGCTTCTCATTTCAAGTTCTTAAGTGCACACAATCCTGTGGTCACTGGGTAATAGCAATGCCCCATCTCATGAATACTAAATGAAAGCAGAGATCTTCACCTTCACAAAGGCGGAACTGAAAGCTGCGGACCCCAGGGAAACTGATTTCTTTCAGAAAGCATTTATTTCAGCAGCTCTGAAAATTGTACCGAGATAAAACATAATGCAGAGGGGTAGAGCAAAAGACAAAGGAACTGACAGGCCAAGTTAAGTGGACACTTAAACAACCCCCCTCAGTTTATATGACTCTCCAGAGCTTCCTTCAATTTTTTAATTAAAAATGGCCAAAGTTTGGCAAAAATCTTAAAACTCCATCATATTTTTATGGGTAAGAGCATAATTGACCTTTTACCAGGCTAGTGCCATTAAACAGAATACCAGTACTAGTTGAGCTAGTTGATCTGTCCTGTACACTACCAGATCATTTTGTCTTTTTTTAAAATCAACAATTGTTAAGTCTAGGGTGCTGTGTGGCAGGTGCTTGGCTTGTCTGTTTGAATTCTAAAGTCACAGAGCACTTTAGCTTCTTCATTGTCTATTACGTTGTCTATTTTGTGATTCCACCAGTTCTTGTTTGCACGACTACAAAATAGACAAAGAACTAGAAAATGAAGAAACTAAATTGTATAACAGTAACAACAAAACAACAATGACAACAACAAGAACAATAATAAATAATAATTATTAGTATTATTAGTAATTATTATTATTAATTAATATCAATAATTAATAATATTGATGATGATGATGATGATGATGATGATGATGATGATGATGATGATGACGATGATGATGATGATGATGATGATGATGATGATGATGTACCAGGAGATGCCAGAGTCGAAGAAAAAGAATTGGAAAAAATCACGAAATATTGCGACCTGGCCATCGAAATTACACGGTTATGGATGAAACATGTAACCGTGATACCCATTGTCATCAGGGCACTTGGCACCATGTCCAAGAATTTTACAAAACACATCAAGAAATTGCAGCTCCATGCAATAACACCAGCAGAACTGCAAAAAACCTGCGCCACTCGGAACATCGTATATTTTAAGCAGCAACCCGTATCAGCCATTAGCACCAGTCAAGGGTATTTGTGACCCATTTTTAAATGTCCAGCTGACTGAGTTTCATGTTTAAGGAATAAAAGGAATAAAAGGAATAAAAGGAATAATAATAATAATAATAATAATAATAATAATAATAATAATAATAATAATAATAATAATAATAATAATAATAATAATAATAATAATAATAATAATAATAATAATAAACAGTTGAAGAAGAAAAGCATGCATTGGCGGATTATTTAAAAGAAAGTCAAGAACATCTATTAATTGAAGTAAAGAACAAAAATCTACTGAAGGTCCAACAGACGAAACAAGAATACAGAAAAAATGTGATAAAATCAAGAATGGAGAGTTGGCAAAATAAAGCATTACATGGCCAATTTCTGGAAAAAATAAAAGACAAAGTGGACAGTGAAAAAACTTGGTTATGGTTAACATCTGGTACTTTAAAGAAAGAAACAGAATCATTGATCCTGGCCGCACAAGAACAGGCAATTCGTACAAATGCCATAAAGGCCAAAATTGATAAATCTTCAAATGATGCTAAATGCAGATTATGCAAGGAAGCTGATGAAACTGTAGCCCATGTGCTCAGCTGCTGCAAGAAAATCGCACAGACTGATTACAAATTACGACACAACTCTGTTGCACAAATGATCCACTGGAATTTATGCAAAAATTATAACATCCATACTGCTACAAACTGGTGGGAACACAAGCCTGAAAAAGTCACTGAAAATCAGATGGTCAAGATCTTGTGGGATTTTCGTATACAAACAGACAAGGTACTGGCGCATAATACACCAGACATCACGTTGGTCGAGAACAACAAGGTGACTATAATTGACATTGCAATACCAGGAGATAGCAAGGTCGATGAAAAGGAACACGAAAAAATTGCAAAATACCAGGACTTAAAAATTGAAATCCAACGATTATGGCACAAACCAGCAGTGGTAATTCCAGTAGTGATTGGAACACTGGGTGCTATCCCAAAAGCACTGGAATTACATTTAAAACAGCTCAAAATTGACAAAATCACCATCAGTCAAATGCAGAAAGCCGCACTGCTCGGTTCCGCACATATACTTCGAAAATACATTACGACTTCCTAGGCCCCTGGGTGGGGCTCGACTAGTAATCAATGCCAAATCCGGCGAAACAACTGGCCGCTGTGATACAATTGTATAATAATAATAATAATAATAATAATAATAATAATAATAATAATAATAATAATAATAATAATAATAATAATAATAATAATAATAATAATAATAATAATAATAATAATAATAATAAGGTGGTTTTACTGGGAACAGCTTCCATCCTGCAAAAATAGATGTTTCCCCAGACTGGGGACAGGGTAAGAAAAGTTTTTACTCTCTGGTAAGTGGTATCATGGGATCTTTTATATGATAGTGATACAGATATAGGGAAGATTTTCACAATTATTAGAGCTGTAGATATTCCTTGATTCATTTGCCATGAGCAGAAGCTTGTCTAAACAGAAAATTACTCCCAGTAATTGGCAAATCACAATAAGCTAAAACTAAGAAAGCCAGTTTGAGGTAGTGGTTAAGGCATCAAGCGCATTGCAGATTACTTCTGCTGATCACCAGCTGCCAGCAGCTTGGCAGTTCGAGTCTCACCAGGCTCAAGGTTGACCAAGCCTTCCATCCTTCTGAGGTTGGTAAAATGAGGACCCAGATTGTTGGGGAAAATATGCTGACTCTGTAAACCGCTTAGAGAGGGCTTTAAAGCACTGTGAAGCAGTATATAAGTCTCAGTGCTATTGCTATCAAGCTAGAAACCGAGAGACCATGAGTTCTAGTCCCATCTTAGACATGGTCAGTTAGGTGACTTTGGGACAGTCTCTCTCTCTCAACCCTGGGGAAAAGGTAGTGGCAATCTACTTCTGAAAAACCTTGTCAAGAAAACCTGACATGGACATGGGACTCAGGTAGCCTCTGAGAATTAGACATGATTGAAAGGAAGGGTGGTGGGGGCGAGTTGAAACTAAGGTTTGCATCAGTGTTGTTTTCAGTTATAGTTGCGATCCTTTTGAAGAGGACATATTTTATGTTTTTTTTTTAAATCAAATGGACTAAATTGATTATTCAGTCCTCTTCAATTTTATGGAATACTGCACAATTTGACTTAACTCGTGTTTCGCCTTGTGAAACATCCCAAATAACTTTCTGCCTTTGCTGATATAAACTCTAATATTTCTTTATTTCTCTTTCGGCTGAATCAAGAACCTGTGAGTTTTGCTTATGGCAGCAGACAGAATGGAGGCAGTGTTTTCAAAACTGAAAGGGGCAACTGTTTGCTTTGTCCCTAAATGTTAGGTATAACCTGATGTCAGTGACAGTTCCATTAACAAACACATTCAGTCTATAAATTCAGTCTTCGAGACGGACTTTGACCTGCAAAACATATGGTGTAAACATTTGACCTAATTTTTTAAACTGTTTCTTCATTATTGTCTACTTTTTGTGATGGGGGGAGGTAGGTTCAGAGTGAATTTTGTTCCATAAAGTAAAATTAGGTTATTAAACTGTTCCTAAACAAGTATTTGTCCATGATAATCTCCATAAACTGATCGTCTCTATAAAGGAGTATAATCCAAAGAAATGAATTCAGGGTATTCATTCCTGGATTTTTCCTTCCATTAGCCAGCATGAAGCATCTACAGGGCATGGAACAGTATAACAAAGGGGCAGAGGAAGGAAATAGACTGTGCAGTTGTCCTATAGTTCATCAATTAGCCTGCTGCCCCATCAATGAGCCTGCAGTGGAGATGGCTTCCCTGGCTATGACTCTTGTTGAATAATTTCTGTATATAGAATGGAGAGGTGCTACCACTTGCTCTCTGCAGCTAAACGTTTTGGATCAATCCTGGGAACTTCTATTCTCACTTTGCACCCTAGTGAATTAAAGGCCAAGAGTAAAAATAATGCTGTATCCACATTATGTGGATTTCTTGACTTTCTGAAAGAACACTGGCTTTTACCTCTTCTGGTAAAGCATTTCAGTTTCTAAATCTGTAATTGGGGCATGCTGCAATTTTCAAACTTGATACAGAACTGTAAACTCCACAGGTGGAGCTCTAACTAGTGATGTCAACCATATGGTTTATTTTTACCGCCTTTTCTGATATGAATACTTTGGGAGGGGTGTGTGTGTCTGAACTTTGAAAAGACTTTACAAAATCAGAATATTTGACAGGGATTACATCTCTTTGGTTTAATGTACCAGATAATCATTTGCAGCATTTAAAACAAACTGGAAGAATCTCTGGACCATCTTGTACTTTTACAGTTCCCAACAATTTTATAGAAGTTTGTTTGTTTATACAAGCAAGAAAATTAGGCTACTATTCTTACAATATTATAGATTATTTAATATCCCTACCTATGTATGACATTACTTTACGGGAATCTTTCTACATTACACACTGACTGTACCACTTACTAAGATGGCTCATCTATTTGAAAATTGGCACTGCATCTCTTTCTTGATCAATGCAGGCTATTTTTGTATTATGTATCAGACCATCAGTCAGAGAGCCAGTTTGGTCTAGTGATTAAGACCCCAGGCTACAAATGAGGAGACTGTAAGTTCTAGTCCAGCCATGGGCATGAAAGTATGCCAGATGACTTCAGTTCTGCCATTCTCTCTCAACCCATGACATCAGCATCGGTCAGTCAATTCCTATCACAACAAATAGATCAACACTTGGTTAATTAAAAAGAAGTGCAGGGAAACCCTTGGAAGAAAAAATAAATAGTGCTGAATAGGCCATAGTGCTGAAAAGCCTATAGTGTTCATGAGCTTTTTTCTTCCAAGAAAGAAAATATATATATTTTAACCTTTGATTGTGTTCTGCCTCCTAGACCCTGGTTGTAAGTTTATTTATTTATTTATTTATTTATTTATTTATTTACTTACTTACTTACTTACTTACTTACTTACTTACTTACTTACTTACTTACTTACTTATCAACACATATACAAGATAACAGGTATGATATAAACATAAACAAAAGCAAAGTATGTATAGGTAAATTTGGACAATAGGACAGTAAGACAGGGATGGTAGGCACGCTGTTGCGCTTATGCACGCCCCTTACAGACCTCTTAGGAATGGGGTGAGGTCGACAGTAGACAGTCTAAGGTTAAAGTTTTTGGGGTTTGGGGAAGAAACCACAGAGTCAGGTAGTGCATTCCAGGCATTGATTACTCTGTTGCTGAAGTCGTATTTTCTGCAGTCAAGTTTCGAGCGGTTAACATTGAGTTTGAATCTATTGCTCATGTATTGTTGCGGTTGAAGCTGAAGTATTCATTGACAGGTAGGACATTGTGGACAATCTAATGCTCAAGAAGTTGTCACCTGATAAAATGAATAACAATTAAAAAAGAAAATAAAGAAAATAAAACAGTACCTACAATAGTTGCCATCACTATGACTTTTTTGTATGAATAGGCTGTTAAGAGGTAATGGTTGGAAATTCTCCCTATCACTGAATTTCCTATGAAGAGTTTTTAGGCAGCTGTATATTATAATAGTTTTCACTGAAAAATCATTAATTTCAAAAATATGAAAGAAATATGGTGAGCACATGTAAATGGGATTGTATGCCAGATAATGTTAACAGCTGCCATAGGCCAGCAATTCCAGTTCAAAATATCCACTCACTGAATGCGAAAAGAACTGTGTAAATATGTATTATGTGCACTATGTATTTATAACTGCTTAAGTGCCATGGGGACAACATTTAATCACACCATAAAGTGTCCGCAATCATTTCAAGACCTTAAAACATCTTTCAAAATGAGAACCTAATGGTTGCAGTTCTTTCAGGCAACAGCTATAATATTTGGAAATGAAGCACTTTTCCTTCTTCAATTAAACATTTCTGTTCCAATTTCATTGTACTTCTTATTCACTAATTTTAAAGAAATTAGCCTTGGGGTTCCATTTAATTCCTACTACTTAAATTAGAAAAAAAATAAAACCAGCATTAAATCAAGTATTTATATAAAAAGTTCATTTCATTTTTAAATATCTCCATGTTAAAATAGCATACTTTTACAAAGTCTTCTCTAGAACTCTGGATTTTAAGTTTTCCATGTAACAGATATATTTAGAATACATAGATAAATATTCAATCAGAGGTGGGTTCCTGCCGGAACTGCCCAGTGCGCAGCTCCGGTAGGGAGTGGCCGATTGCGCAATTTGCACGTGACCGCTCCGGAGCCGTCTCTGCCGGTCCATTGTGCGCGTCGCCATTTTTTTCTGTGAATTTTTGGCTGATTTTGCTTCTGTGCATGCACAGAAGCAAAATCGCGCCGAAATCTCACGAGGGGACGCACAAGAGAGATTTTGGCAAGATTTTGCTTCTGCGCATGCGCGGAAGCAAAATTGAGCCAAAATTTCTCGTACAAGGGGGCACGCACACGTAGCAAGGGGGTGCGCCCGAATCATGGAGATGCGCGCACAGCGCACCGGCACCGGTAAGGGAGCAACCCGCCACTGCATTCAATGTATACTTCATCTTTTTGTCCAAGAATTTAGAGAGTATAGTTCTTCTCTTCTCATCAGTCTTTAATCTGCACAACAACCTGTGAGGTAGATTAGGTTGAGTGACCGACACAAGTCCAAATTTATTAAAGCTTTAATGATCAAATTGATTTGAACCTGATTCCCCCCCCCCCCCGATTTCCCCCATATCTCTCGTCACAATGGAACACTGATGACAGGTCGTTTAACTATGAAATATACCAGTTTGCAGTATAGTTATGCAAACAGTTCTATCGGATTAATGTGGAAATATGACCAAACTAAAATGGGAGAGCTATGATTTTTTCATGCTCCATATAACTGGCAAATGCAATAAGTGAGAATCACATGGATTTCAGAAAAGCATCCTTAAAACAAACAACGAACCAAAAAGGGATGGGGAAGAAAACAAACTCAAATGACAACTAAGAGACAAAGAAAGAACACCCACAACCAGGCACAAAGAACTGAAATGCCTCTGCACAAATGCACAAAGCCTTAGGGAATAAACAAGGTGAACTTGAAATATTAATGCACAAAGGTACACATGACATAGTCAGAATAACAGAAACTTGGTGGGACGAATCACACAATTGGAACACACAGATAAAAGGATACAAACTCTTCAAAAAAACCAGATCACACAAAAAAGGAGGTGGTGTTGCACTGTATATAAAGGACCACTATGTAGCTACAGAGCTACAAGTAATCAAGGAAGAAAACCCATTAGAATGCATATGGGTCAACATAAAAGAAAAAAAGAATGACACAACAATAGGAGTATACTACAGACCACCAAACCAAACAGAAACAACGGACACCCTTTTTACCAACCAGCTAAATAACATATGCAAGAAAAACAACATTATAATAATGGGAGACTTTAACTACCTGGATATCAACTGGAAAACCAACTCAGCACCAAGTGAGAAATCTAACAGATTCCTAACCAGCCTAGCTGACAACTTCATTGTCCAAAAAGTGGAGGAGGGAACTAGAGGGGCAGCCATACTGAATTTAATACTTACAAACAGAGAAGAAACAATAGAAGAAGTTGAAGCTGCAGGATCACTTGGCGAGAGTGACCACGTAATACTAAAATTCACCATAAAGCAAACACAAATAACTGAACATAACAACACCTATATCCCAGACTTTAAAAAAGCCGACTTCAATAAACTCAGAGAAAACTTGGGGAAGATCCCTTGGATGAAAGTACTAAAGAGTAAAACAACTCAAGAAGCCTGGGAGATCCTAAAAAACACGATCTTAAAAGCCCAGAACACCACAATACTGATGAGGAAGAAAAACAAGAAATCCAAAAGGAAACCAGCATGGCTAAACAAAGACCTCACCGATAAACTGAATGAAAAAAAAGATAAATACAAAAAATGGAAAGATGGGCACATAACCAAGGCAGAGTACCAACAGACAGCCAGAATCTGTAAAGAAACAATCAGGACAGCAAAGGCACAGAATGAACAAAGACTCGCAACAAAAGTCAAAGACAACAAAAAAAGCTTCTTCCAACACATAAACAACAAGAAAAAAAATCAAAGAAACAATTGGTCAACTAAAGAGAGAAGATGGCAAAGAAGTAACAGACAACACAGACAAAGCAGAGCTACTGAACACATTCTTCGCATCAGTCTTCACACAAAAGGAAACTGCAGCTCAACTACCCAGCAACACAAATATAAAAAACAGATTTGAAGCAAGACTCAACCTAAGCAAAAATACAGTAAGAGATCACCTATCTGAACTTAACGAATACAAAGCACCAGGACCTGATGGATTACACCCCAGAGTCCTAAAAGAACTAGCAGAAGTCATCTCGGAACCACTGCACCACATCTTCCACAAATCCTGGAACGCAGGGGAACTCCCCGAGGACTGGAAAAGAGCTGATGTGCATCTACAAAAAAGGTAAAAAAACAGACCCGGGAAACTACAGACCAATCAGCCTAACATCAATACCTGGGAAAATACTGGAAAAAATAATTAGAAACCAGATCTCACATCATCTAGAAACAAACCAAGTAATAACCAACAGCCAACACGGATTTGTTAAGAACAAGTCATGCCAAACCAACCTCATTTCATTTTTCAACACTGTGACCAAATTAGTAGACCAGCGAAATGCAGTAGACATAATATACCTGGATTTCAGCAAAGCATTTGACAAAGTAGACCACAACCTACTTCTTCATAAGCTAGAAAAAAGCGGGATAGACAGCTACACAACCAGATGGATTAACAACTGGCTGACCAACCGTACCCAGCGAGTAGTCCTCAATGGCTCTAAGTCCACATGGAGAGAAGTAAGCAGTGGCGTACCACAAGGTTCCGTCCTAGGCCCAGTACTATTTAATATCTTCATAAATGACCTAGATGAGGGAATAGCAGGAGAACTAACCAAATTTGCAGACGATACCAAGTTGGCGGGAGTAGCAAACTTCCCAGAGGACAGACTCAAAATCCAGAGG
Source organism: Diadophis punctatus similis (assembly GCA_023053685.1). Lineage (NCBI taxonomy): Eukaryota > Metazoa > Chordata > Lepidosauria > Squamata > Dipsadidae > Diadophis > Diadophis punctatus. Next base: position 214,976,648 of record JALIGW010000002.1, on the reverse strand, counting down.
GACCTTGACAGACTCGAACACTGGGCCCAAACCAATAAAATGAAATTTAACACGGAGAAAAGTAAAATTCTACACCTAGATAAGAAGAATCAAAAATACACATACAAACTGGGTGAAACCGCACTCAATAGCAGCGATTGCGAGAGGGATCTTGGAGTCTTGGTAGACAGCCAACTAAATATGAGCCAGCAGTGTGCAGTAGCAGCCAAAAAGGCCAACACAGTCCTGAGCTGCATAAATAGAGGGATACAATCAAGGACCAGAGAGGTACTAGTACCACTCTATAAAGCATTGGTCAGACCACACCTAGAGTACTGCATCCAGTTTTGGTCACCACACTACAAAAAAGACATTGAAACCCTAGAGAAAGTGCAGAAGAGAGCAACCAGGATGATAAAGGGTCTGGAAAATAAAACATACAAAGAGCGGTTGCAGGAACTGAGCTTGGCCAGTCTGGCGAAGAGAAGGACCAGGGGTGACATGATAGCAGTATTCCAATACTTGAGGGGATGCCACAGAGAGGAGGGGGTCAGGCTGTTCTCTATGGCACCAGAAAGCCAAACAAGGAATAATGGATGGAAGCTGACCAAGGAGAGATTCAACCTGGAAGTGAGGAGAAACTTTCTGACGGTGAGAGCGATCAACCAGTGGAACAGCTTGCCAGCGGAGGTTGTGAGAGCCCCAACACTTGCGACCTTCAAGGGGAGACTGGACTGCCATCTGTCTCAAATGGTGTAGGAACTCCTGCTTGAGCAGGGGGTTGGACTAGATGACCTACAAGGTCCCTTCCAACTCTAATAATAAATCTAAAAATCTAAATCTAAAAACATAGCATTCCACCTTTTTCATGTTTCACGTTCCTGATACCACCTCTACAATTTTGGACCATTTTCTTGTATGTTTTAATTTGGCCCTCTTTCCATTTTCTATGTTTGTCCTTTTTTATTGTCAGATTTCTACTAAGCTTTTTATAAAGCTGTGGCAAGGTGGGGTGGTTGTTGTTGTTTTGTCTTCTATTTTTTTTCTCTTTGGAATAGCTCACTGTTGTGTTTTAACATCTCCTTCTTAGGAGTTTTCATCCTTTTCCAATTAGCTTCATTTGCCAAGAATTCCACATATCCCTAATTTCAGTTTGTTAAAATCTACTTTTTTAGGTCCAATATAAGTATTTGAATACACTCAGTTGTAGTTGCTCTTAAAATAAAGAATTCTGGCACTACACAATCAATTCCTCATCCTATATGTCTCCCATTTCTAATTTCTCATTTAAGTCTTCACCACTGATTAGCATCAAGTCAAGAATACAAGGCTAGTTAATCCTCTTGTGCCTTCCACCTTTTGAAGGAGAAAATTGTCAGTTAGATAAATCTCCTGGAAGAACTTCCTGGTAGAACAATGCTCGGCAGAGTTTGTCTCACAAAAGATGTTTGATATTGTTAAAGTACATCATCAATACATTTTCAAAACTTATATATTATAAATCTTTGAAAAATCTGGATTTGGTCTTTGACATGTATCATCCATATCCTGTCCTTGTTTGGAAAATAAATATTAGACACCTACAACAGTAAAAACATTTTATATGTCAATCAGAATAGAGTTGAAAGGGACTAGGAGTTCTTCTAATCCATTCCAACCCCCTGATTCAAGCAGGAGACCATTTCAGACAGGTGTCTGTCCAGTCTTTTCTTAAAAACCTCCAGTAATAAAGCACCCACAACTTCTGAAGGCAAGCTGTTGCACTGGTTAATTGTCTTCACTGTTAGGACATTTGTCCTTAATTCCAGGTTGCTTCTCCTCTTGATTAGTTTTCATCCATTGTTTCTTGTCTTGCCTTCTGGTGCTTTGGAAAATAAGTTGATTCCTCTTCTTTGTGGCAGCCCCTCAAATACTGGAATACTGCTATCATGTCATACACACACACACACACACACACACACAGTCCTTCTTTTCTCTAGACTAGCCATACCCAATTCCTGCAAATGTTCTTCATGTTTTTGTCTCCAGGCTTTTAATCATCTTAGTTGCTCTTCTTTGCACTTTTTCCAAAGTCTCAACATCTTTTTTGTAATGTGGTGACCAAAACTGAATTAGCTTATTTTAATTCAAATGCTTGTTATAGTATTTCCAAGTATTTTCATTTGGTTGAATTTATTTGGACTGGAAATGGATATTTTAACACACAGTACAAACTCTTCCACCCTTTCTATTGCTTCTGTTCCTTTTGAACAATTTTTTTCTTTTATTTATATTTTATATCTATATTTTAGTCGTGGGAATCATCACATCAAGATGCCATTGCACTTATTAAATCATTTTTGACTTCATTTACTGAGAGCAAAAGCTCATCTTGTTTATTTTACACACTCTGAGCATTAGTGTATAGGCAACGAAGACCATGAATTCTATGAGCCATGTTTGTTAACTTTTGGTTGAGCAGTTTATTATATAAACAGGAGGTTCATGACAAAACCTGAAACTTGAGCAATAAGGTGATACACTGGAACCAGCAGGAACTACCATATTCATAGTTCTTTTAGGAAAAATTATATCTGGATTTAAAAAATCAAGAAACTATTTAAATAAAAAAAATAAAGAAACCATTGTAGGATGCCATAGTAGGTTTTCCTTTTGGAGTTAAGAAGATACATATTAAATGATAGGAATGATTACTGTATATACGATACTTCAAAACAATTACAATGTCTAAAGAAGTTATCTTTCGTGTTTGTACTGTAATTCTTTGTTGAGTATTTGTGAATTATCCTGAGTGACACACACAGAACTGACATTGACACTTAAATTATGAATTAAGTATTGTACATACAGATTAGTTAGCATTACAGAGCAATCCTAGTAACTTTTTTCTGACATCAGATTTCCATAGGAAATCTGTGTAACAGGAAGTACACAAACATGTGTAATAGGAAGTACACAAACATACATACACACACACAAACAAACATACATACATACTGTACATACACACAGAGGAATGGGAAAGGTTTTTGCAAAGCAATATTTTTGTGTAAGGTTAAACAGGACATGTCTCTTATGATTTTACTGTACTTGTTTTATGTATTCTAGTAAAATACTCACGTAGATAAGATAATGGATTAAATGCAAAATAGCGTATAAATGTATTTTTTTTAAATCCAACATTTATTATGGTCTATATAGTTATACTAGGGCTAGTCCTTGTTCAACATTGCAATTTAGATTGAATTATAATAAGCAAAACACACATTGCTTTATTTTTAATAGTACTATAACTTGCAGAAGAACAATTTTAACCTTTCCATAACCTAAGTATCAAGTAAAGCAGCAGCTTAAAAAAAAACAATTCTCACCCATTTCCCCCATACCTACACATGGAAAGAGAATAAATGGAGAATTGTGAAAGGTCTTCAAAAAGTTTCTCCCTTTCTATATTCTACTAGCCTTATTGAAATCAGTCGGTATTTGCAAGTTCAAGTTCAAAACAAATCCAATTGCTACATACCAAAACCAATCTAAAATATCTCTGGCTGAAGATGCTGAAGGGCAATTTTATTAGACCTATGATGATTCTTTTTTGTTCTCCCTTCCTCCCATCCCCACCTCTGAAAAGCCACTATATCTATCTAGAAGTATACATTCAGAAGAGTAGATCATTAAAATTAGACACAAACAAAAGTCATGTGAAATAGGGCAGGATTGCAAATCTGTTATGGGTTCATGAATATAATACATTGAAGCTGAGATAGCCCCAATCATTTCTAATTTAATTCTTACTCATTTTGGAAGTTGAAGTCAGAATTCAGAAAAGTGGTGAATAGGCAAATGTCTCTATGAAATCAAGTTTGTCTCCCCTAACTCCTCTCTCCCTTTTATGAATCCTTTAGTTAATTTGAAAAACGCTGTTATTTTAATTTCAAAACTATAATATGGGGGAACAGCTCATCTATCCAAAAATTCCAACCTGCTCCCTCTATCCTTCCTTCTGACCATAGAACAATGCAACCATCCTTCTTTTGCCAAAATGTTTTCATTATCTGAACTATTTTTGGAAGAACAAAGCATTAAATGGCACTTGTGAGGGGAGGCCAGAGAGATCCAGGATCTCTACCTGGATCCAGGAGTCTACCCATAAATCTTGTTAGGAGGGAGAGGCTTGAAGGAGTCTGTGGCTTCTTCTGAAGAAGCCAACTGTAGTTCTGGGGATATGGAGCAACTAATGTTGAAACAGCAGTGGCAGACCAGCTTCACAGCACCATAGATGAAGCAGACCTTTTCTAATCTGGTTCCGGGCCCTGACATGGAGAAAGACTACATTGATCACTTTGTTAAAAGACCTCTGTTAGGATGAGGATGGACATTCTTCGTTATCCTTTTGGACCACTTGGCAACCTTTGATACCATTGACCATGGTGTCTTACTGCCTACAAGGGTTGGGGATTCTGCAGCACTCCGGGAAATTTCAGTTAGTAAGAGTTGGTAAAGAGGATCCGTTTGATGGACTCTGATATGTATAGCACCATAGAGACCAATCTCCTCTCCCCTACTTTTTAAAACTACACAAATTCACTGGGTATGAATATCCATTGGTTTTATGTCACCACCAGAATGTAAAGGAGATGCTGTTGGCATCCTGTCCTGGTGCCTGGAAATAAAGAGTGAGGGAATAGATAGTAGAGAACAGATTGAAACTGAACCAAAGAAAGACTGACTTGTTTTCCATACATCATGGCTCTCTGTTGACAAATTGTTATCTGTGAATAAGCAGGCAATGATGAAGCAGTTTCATGATTTGAGGATTCCTTCTTGTCAGCCCTTCTTAGGCTGGCACGCTCAGGAAACAAGATCCACTTAAATGTAAAGAAAGATTTTGTATTGATAATAACACAATCTTGAAAGCTTACCAACTTATATCTAATATAATTAAAGCGAGGTTACTCTGAATTTCTTTTTCATATTTTCCCCACTTGCCAGAACTCAAGGATCTTTTCTGTTGAACAGCTTCCCTTAATTGTCTTGCTGTTCCCTCTATGGTCCCAAGGTAACTGGGGAACGTGGTAAAGGAGTCTTCAGTTGGTGTGTCAATTGCAAACTTACCCAGTGCAAGAGGACCTACCTATTGTGACACACAGACTCATACACACAGATTACTGTTATGTATTTTATATGGGCCTACCCTTAAGAACTTGTAACTGGTCCAGAAGATGGCAACTGCATACTTACCAACTCATTACACTTGGAGCATATGACACTGATTTTCAAGGTTCTGCACTGTTTACCAATATATTTCTGAGTTCTGCTTAAGGTGCTGATGTTGAGCCATAAAACTTTCTCCCAACAACATTGGTCTGTCCTATTAAACTTGTTGGAAACAGTTCCTAGTGATTCCACACTTCTGGGAGGTGAAGGCCACCAAGACTAACCTGATTTGCTTCTTTGTGATGGCACTAATGCTCAGAAACAGTGCTTCCCACTAGAGATCAGACTTATTCTTTCCCTACTGGCTTTCAAAAGCTAGTAAAAACTAAATTATTTTAGACAGCATTTTCATGATTTCTTGTCCTATTTTCATTGCTTTAATTATGTTTTCCTTTTATTTTTACTGCTATTTATCTGGAAATGATAGGTATATATTCTGTCATTGTTGTATTCCTCATGCAGTATAAATTAAATGCTAGGCAGAGAGACAGATTGATTGCTTGACTTGAGTATTCCATCATAAAGAATAACAAGAACTTGAGACAAATCTGATTATTCCTGTTTTCACTCTTTGAGCCTCAACAAGGCACGTTGTAATAATCGTCACTCTGGTGCTACTACATAACCTACAAGAAAAGAAAAGAAAAGAAATTAACCATTTTAACACTTATTAACCAATGTTAATACAGAATAAGTTAATACGGAAGACATTTGTGATTTTGTTAATGTTAATGTGACATTAACATTCTAGCTTTGCATCATAAACCCATTGAAGCAAGAACTGTATTTCCGTGAGATCTCCATTAACTATCTACATCCATGCAAAAAACATTCTATAGAAGTAGTTAGTTTTCCTACACTTTGCCAACTAATATTCAGGATTCTATAGCACATATGGTGCCAATATGTTACTAGTATATGGTTTACTAGAGACTCAGAGTAAAAGCATTTATGAAAGTAATGCTATGGATGAATCAACTTCTCGCTTGCTTTTTTAGGGACAAATCCCACTTATGCATTTCGTGCAAGGGAAAGGCTCTATGAATGTATGGTTTGTAGCCAAACAACCAAGCTTGGTTTGTAGCCAAGCAAGCGAGAAGTTGATTAGTCACAGTACCCTTGTCGTGGTCAGATCATTTCCTTCTGAGGATGGATTTCATGGCACCACTCCTCCACCGCAAGGAGGCGGGACCGACTAAGTGGTTCCGCCCCAGGCGCCTAATGGAGCCCGAGGGATTCCAGAGGGAGCTTGGGGAAATACCTGAATCCCTGGTACACAACTCGTCCGAGGACCTTGTAGCCACCTGGAATCGGGTGGCAGCGGGGGCCTTGGATCGGATTGCGCCTTTGCGGCCTCTCCGTGGTAGCGGATCCAGGAGGGCCCCTTGGTTTACTGAGGAACTCCGGGAGATGAAGCGCCATAAAAGACGCCTAGAGCGACGATGGAGATCTAGTAAAGCTGAGTCTGACCGGACACTTTTAAGAACTTTCATTAAGTCTTACTTAGTGGCGATAAGGGCGGCAAAATGTTCGCATTTTTCCGCCCTTATTGCGTCCGCTGACTCCCGCCCAGCCGCCCTGTTTAGGGTGACCCGCTCCCTCCTAGCCAAGGAGGGTGGCGAAGATCCCTTGCAGGGCAGAGCTGAGGAATTTTCTCGGTTTCTGGCGGATAAAGTCACTCAGATTCGGACAGACCTGGACTCCGATTGGGCAGTACAGGCCGAGGTGACAGGGGCAGGTCTTAGTCCTATTATATGGGAGGAGTTTGAACCGGTGACTCCTGATGATGTAGACAAGGCCATAGGAGCGATGAGTTCCGCCACTTGTTTATTGGACCCGTGTCCATCCTGGTTGGTTTCGGCCACCAGGGAGGTTTCACGCGGCTGGCTCCAGGCGTTGGTCAACGCTTCTCTGAGAGAGGGGTCCGTCCCGCGGCCCTTAAAAGTCGCGGTGGTGAGGCCCCTCCTCAAGAAGCCTTCCCTGGACCCAGCGGATTTAAAGAACTTCCGTCCGGTCTCCAACCTTCCCTTCGCGGGGAAGGTTGTAGAGAAAGTGGTGGCACTCCAACTCCTACGGCTGTTGGATGACACTGATTTTCTGGATCCCTTTCAATCGGGTTTCAGGCGCGGCTACAGTACGGAAACGGCTTTGGTCACTCTGATGGATGACCTCTGGCGAGCCCGGGATGGGGGTCATTCCTCCATCCTGGTGCTACTTGACCTCTCAGCGGCTTTCGATACCATTGACCATGGTATCCTTCTGCGTCGTCTCGGCGAGGTGGGAGTGGGCGGCACTGTGTTACAGTGGTTCTCCTCCTACCTCTCTGACAGGACGCAGTCGGTGTTGACAGGGGGGCAGATGTCGAGCCCTAGGCCCCTACTTTGTGGGGTGCCACAGGGCTCGGTCCTCTCGCCCATCCTGTTTAACATCTACATGAAACCACTGGGTGAGATCATCCGACGACACGGGGTGAGGTATCAGCAATATGCTGATGATACCCAGTTGTACATCTCCACCCCGTCTCAATTCAGGGAAGCCGTCGACGTAATGTGCCGCTGCCTGGACGATGTTAGGGTCTGGATGGGGAAGAACTGGCTAAAGCTCAACCCTGACAAGACCGAATGGCTGTGGATATTGCCTCCCAAGGATTATGTCAATTGCCCCTCCTTGGTTCTTGGGGGAGAGAAATTAACTCCCTCAGAACGGGTTCGCAATTTGGGTGTCCTCCTAGACCCACAGCTAAAATTGGAGCAACATCTTTCAGCTGTGGCTAGGGGGACCTTTGCACAGGTTCGCCTAGTGCACCAATTGCGACCCTTCTTGGAGAGGGAGGCGCTACTCACAGTCACCCACGCCCTTATCACCTCCCGGCTGGATTACTGCAATGCGCTCTACATGGGGCTACCCTTGAAGAGTATCCGGAGACTACAATTGGTGCAAAATGCAGCTGCTCGTGCCGTGGTGGGTGTGCCCAGGTACACCCATGTAACACCTGTCCTCCGGCAGCTGCATTGGTTGCCCATTAGTCTCCGGATCCAATTTAAGGTGTTGGTCGTTACCTTTAAAGCCCTACATGGCTCAGGGCCAGGTTACCTTCGGGACCGCATCCTGCCGCATACCTCCCTACGACCAGTTAGGTCCCACAGAGTGGGTCTTCTCCAGGTCCCATCAACCAAACAATGTCGGTTGGCGGGGCCTAGGGGGAGAGCCTTCTCTGTGGGAGCTCCCTCCCTATGGAACCAACTTCCTCCGGAGATCAGAGCCATCCCCACCCTGCTGGCCTTCCGGAAAGCAATAAAAACGTGGCTCTTCCGGCAGGCGGGGTGAAAGTGAGACCGAGCATATTATCTCTGGGTCTCCCCCCTTGTTATGAATGTTGGAGATTTTCTTTTTAATTTTTCTATATCTTTTTAACTGTGATGTTTTTATTGTAATAGATTTGGATATGTTGTGAGCCGCCCAGAGTCCCCCGGGAGTTGGGCGGCATACAAATCTATTAAATTAAATTAAATTAAATTAAATTAAACCAGTGTAGGTAACCTTCTCCACACTATGTGAGAAGTCAGAAGAGCCTGTTTCAGTTCCACCAAAATGGAGAGATGCTTTAATGTGATGGGACTGATTGTCTCTTGATGTGTTTTGTTGGTAAATAATTTAATATCTGCAACCTATTTGTGTAATCTAGTTTACACTTTAGCATGATGTATTTAGCCTCCTCTGTTTAATTAATGGCAGTTACATAAACCATGATTTAGTATTATGTGGATGGCCATCTCTTTGGTCTTGTATTTTATTGTTCCAGCTTTTCTATAATGTAAAGTGTCCAGAGTCATTGGGAGTTGAGTATTCTTTAAATCTATGTGAAATAAATGTAAGAAGTGTGTACAGCTACCCAACAATTGAGCTATATGAACCAATGTCTGAGACAATTTATGGCAGCTTTCTTATATTCCTCCCAAACCTGTTTTTTATGTAAGTTTTATGTGAACCATCTCAGATGAAGCCACACTGCACAGTAAATGTAAAAGTCAAAGTAATTTAAGAGATATATTTTCTTCCTTGAATGCACAGATGAGTACTTAGTTCTTTTAAAAACAAATATACAAACCACATTTTCTTCCAGCAATATACATAACAGCTGTTTCTTTTCAATAAACACACACATGCATACATGTACACACACATGTCCATTATTTTAAATAGGCTTACTTCTCCAGATGCTTAATTGTAGATTCAAACATAACACAAAAATATATTCCAATGCTTATGATAAATCTATGAGGGAGAAGCAATTTGTTGGTACTACATGACTTTTCCTTTCTGGGCAACACTTAAAAGTCCTATTTTTAAGTTCAAAAAAATGCTTATGGCTCTTACACATCTAATACTTTTTGACAGTAATGTAAAATTTATTCCAATGAAAAGATTTGATAACTTCTGAAAAGATAAAGCCTGGGATGAAAAGCTATTCAGGATGGAGGTTTTTCAACAGGAAGTTTCACAGGTGATATCCATTTATACCAATTACATTTGATAGATAGCAACCAAATAATGCCAAGATTGGCTGATGAGATTTCCAAACACATACAGAAGAGAAAGCAACGTTATGAAAACCAGTGATGGTCATGTTGAATTTAATCCCATCACAAATTTCAAATGATTTTAATGTTAAATAACTTTCTGGCCTCTAAAATAAATGAAAAGTAGGGGCTTAGATGCAATATTAACTAAGTTCCAAGAAGCATTAAATCATAATACTGTGGACCTTACACATTTCTTAAGAGGTCCCTAAGGGGGCATGCATAAGCGTACCAGCGTGCCTACCGTCCCTGTCCTACTGCACCCATTTGTATGTACTCATTTTATGTGTTTATGGCTATGTTTTGCTTCTTTATATCCATTTATTTGTGCCATTTTTTCATGTGTCCTGTTTCCTTGCACTTGCTGACAATAAATAAATAAATAAATAAATAAATAAATAAATAAATAAATAAATAAATAAATAAATAAATAAATAAATAAATAATCTTGTTGATTATGAATAGAATTTTTCTGAATCTGATTAAATGAAGGAATATCTGTTAATATTACCAGTGAACTTTTTTTTCTTTCTCTAATTGGTTCCTTTAAAAAGTGGATCTTTAAAAATGATTTCTTCTTTAATTGTTTTTTCAAAATGCTTCTTTTGGGGATTTCTTTATCTTTCTAATGGCAAAACAACAATGCTTTCTAACAGCCTTGTATTTTTCCCTGTTTCTGAAAAAAAAAACTCCTTCAAAGACCTCAGAGATTTATATTCAGTAGCAAGTACATGCTTAGATTTTAATCCAGCATTTAGCAAGACTCAACAAAAAAATCCATATGTCTAAATTTTAGTAACATCAATAATACCAACAAACATCTCCAACACTATATGAACTTTGTGAAGTGGAAGAAAAACAAGTGAAGGATTGTATGATAAAAAGGACTAAGAACTTTGAACACAATATATTGATGGAACAATGGGAAAATATGTGGCGAAAATATTGAAATTTAAATTATGTTATAAGCTAAAAAGAAGTTTTATAAAATGACATATTTATATAATACTTTCTCATGCCTGATGGATTTGTAAAAGAGCCAGAAATTTCTGGGTTCAAATATATAGGATAATACAAAGAATTTTAAAGATCAACATTCTCACAGCTGTTATCATATACAAAAACATTTGTATTTTTTCTAACTGTAGAATTTTAAAAAGAGTTATGGAACCCTATTTTTGTATATGATAACCGCTGTCAGATTATTATATGCACAAAATGGAAAGATTTTGTAATACCTAGAACATGGTGCCAAACTCGCGGTCCGCAGGCCGGATGCAGGATGCTCTGGCCACACCCACTCATGGTTTAACAAAGGGGGAAGTTGTAATACATCACATGACAACAACGTGACACCGCAACTTTGACACCCCTGACCTAGAACAAAAGAATAGCTGGTGAAGATGACAAAATTAGTAGATGGCAAAACTGACTTGTTTGATTAGGGAAAGATCGATAACTACATTCATCAATGACTAGAAATTCCTTATGGCCATTTGCCTGAAAAAAGAGAAAAATGAACTTGTGATTTATGGGCTTTAAAATTAGAAAGTGTGGCTTATGCAAAGAAGGAAATTTCCTGTCTATGGAGATTGTCAATCCTTATTATGGTTATCCCAAAAGTGCTTTTCCAAAAGGCAACAAAACAAAATGATTTCAAGGAAAAAAACAAGAAAGTCCAGTTGCCTTTTGGAAAAGCACCTTTGGGAAAATGAAATTTCATGTAACCTTGGAAAGGGACAGTTAAAATATAAATGCATTTACAACTACTGTCAAAAAGTTTGAAAGCTGCTTCATTATAATCTTTACCTTTTTTCTTTCTTCTTTTCAGAATTTTTAAAAATATTTTATTTCTTACTTACTCACTATTCTTATTTTGTTTCTTTTCTAATACTTCTGTTGTTTTTATCTTCATAAAAAAGTCTTCAATAAAACTTATAAAGAAAAAAGTAGTATGAGAACTTTGTATATGGTTTCAGTTCAAAATTGGTTCCTGATCGCTTTCTCAACCCCTACTATTTAATTCCAAATTAATGACTCTATTCCATTTTAGTAAAACAATTCTTTTTTTGACCCTAGGATTTAAGGATTTTGCAAAAAAAAAAAAAAAAAAAGAGTGAAAAATGATTTCAGTAGAGATTTTATCTCTACTGAACTCAAAATTATGCATATACAAACATTGATCCAACGAAACGAATATGATGACACCATGTCTAGAATAAGCAATTGTTGGATGGCGTGATGCCAGAAGGGTTTCTCAAGCTATTTGTGGCTTCAACTGCTTCTTGACACTTGACAACTGTTCATTTGGCTTTTTTCTTAGCAAGCCATTAAAATAAATCCCATCCTGCAAAATGGAAAAATCTGGCACAGACATCTTAATTATTTATAATGTATATATAACAAAATCTATAAATGGTAGTATATTATTTAGTGCATTCCCTAAATTGTTCTTGAGTCAAGGCTTTTCATATATTATGTGCTTGGCTCGAAAAACAAGTGGCTTCTTCTATACAGTGAAATGATTCCTTATTCCAAGAATTCATCCTTAGTCAGGAGGCTACCCAGGCATTAATCAGTGCAAAAATCTGAAATGTTATATATGTGAGGCTAATTTGTTTCCGTTCCCCAACTCATCCATCCACTTTTTTGCACCCTGAGCAGAGATCTCAAACTCAAATCATCACAAGTGCCAAAAGACGATTATGTCATGACTGATTCACACTTTCACCTACATTTTTCTTTCGCTCGCAGCTTGACAATATCAGGGAGCGGGGGTGGATGGAATGCAAGGGTGAGAGAATGGTATTCAAGCATCAGGGGTGGGTTCCACTTACCTTCGCCACCGGTTCACATTGCGACATTGCACGCATGCGTGCACGTCCCATCGTGCGATTTCACTTCCACGCATGCTCAGAAGAAATTAGCCTGAAACACAGCTGAGGAGCTCATCAGCTGTGCTTCGGGCGAAGAAATAAAGGTTGGTATTCACCCATGGTGAATGGCACGACAGTGAAATCACCAGCTGGTCACTACTGGTTCAGGCGATGCGGTCCGAACCGGGAGGAACCCAACCCTGTCAAGCATCCATCGGCACTGTTTGGGATATTGCTGGCATCTTAAGGACACATCGAGCAGATGTCCTAGCACGGCTGGCTGTTTCACATAACATTTTATTTATTTTTATTTTATTTATTTTTTTATTTTGTCAACACGTGTACAAGATAACAGGTATGATATAAACATAAACAAAAGCAAAGTATGTATAGGTAAAAATTAGACAATAGGACAGAAGGACAGGGATGGTAGCACGATGGTGCGCTTATGCACGCCCCTTACAGACCTCTTAGGAATGGGATGAGGTCGACTGTAGACAGTCTAAGGTTAAAGTTTTTGGGGTTTGGGGAAGAAACCACAGAGTCAGGTATTGCATTCCAGGCATTGATTACTACTTACAAAACAGAGCAACTCAGCCTATGTAGCTGCTAGTATCTTTCATTAGCCAGAACTTCAACATTTGGTTTGATTTGCTGTCTTTGCTCTCCTGGCCTGGTACCATCTAGCAGGGAGATCATCTTTGCTTCTTGTGGTTCCCACTCATCGCTTATTGGAGAAACCCTTCCAGAAAGTAGCCATGGCAGCCCTGTCCTCCTCATCCTCTAATTGATTTGTCAGTTGAAATATAATCTTCTCTATTATCAAATGAAATCTTTATTACGGCCCTTGGATAAGAAAATAAAACAATAAAATACTTAGAATTGTAATTTTAAAAATATATAACAACATTACATCAAATAGATTATTATAATAACGTATTGGGAGTTTCAGCATTCTCTAGAAATACTTTTACCCGACTTTGTTTTTGAATTGGCAACAAGGAGTTAAGGCTCAGCCATCCTTTATTGTTCTAAAGACGCCCGTTTCCATCCAACAGTTCTCCCTCTGATTGCAATACTTGATCAGCAATTTTGCTAGCTAATTCTATTTTTAATTTGAATTAAGAATTAACTGATCATTTCAAAAATTCTTTTGATTTGGTTCTTGCATAGGTAGGAGATTCAAATGTAACCTGGAACTGATTTTGATTCTTTTATTTTACCGAATGGGAGAGGTCTCACTCCCATGCAGAATTTTGTGGCACACATTTGTTAATCTGGTTTTAATGGAAATTAAATGAAACTTTTGAAAAGAGCACTAATAAACTTGATATGAACAAGCCATAACTCTAATTATTTTCTGGGTTACTAATCACATGCCATGTATATATTATAGTATTGTACATCTCTTCACTTTTTTGGGGGGTTGTTGTTAAATATTCTATTGAGGATACAGTATTTAAAATAGTGAGGATGTTACAATATCTTTAACAAGAAAGGAAGCTTTTTAACTGGAGTCTCCAAACCTTTAGGGTCATTTGTCACATTTGGAACTTGGGAGCATACTAGGACTACTCGGACAAAATCACTGCCGCACGCATATATCAAAAGTCTATGGAGAGTCTCAGTCATCCAGGTCATGGTTGTCCCACGGGTGCTTTTTCAAAAGGCAACTGGATTTTGCTTTTCCTTGAAGATGTTCTGCTTTTCATCCAAGAAGCTTCTTCAGTTCTGACTTATAAATCCTTCCATCCTCCACCATTCAGTCAGAACTGAAGAAGCTTCTTGAATGGGAAGTGAAACATTTTCAAGGGAAAAACAAAGTCCAGTTGCCTTTTGAAAAAGCACCTTTGGGACATATATGAAATGATAAAATGGGTTACCCCACTGATATATCAAGAGGCTAACAAAATACCAGGTTGCAGCTGCAGAGTTTTATTTTCTATGAATATTAATGGGGATTAGGGCAGGGGCGGGTTCCTATTTTTTTTACTACCACTCTGTGGGCGTGGCTTATTTTGTCGGTGTGGCTTGCCAGCCATGTGACCGGGTGGGCGTGGCTTCTTGGACTGCTGAAGGGAGAGGAACTGAGATAGGTCCTGCCGCCCGTTCCCCCTCCCCTCAGCAGCTCGAGAAGCCTCAAACGTATAAAAATGCCTAGGATCATCACCGCGCGTTCGTGGCTTCTCGGACTGCTGAAGGGAGGGGAATGGAGATAGCTCCTGCCGCCCGTTCTTTCAGCATCTCACACGCTCCCTCAGCCATCCTCCCCTGCTTGGACTCACTGTGGGGTAGGAAGGCAGCACATGAGCAGTGCCGGAAACTCGGCTTGTGGGCATGCGCAGAAGAAATTTTTTTAAAAAATTATTTTTTTCTTTAAAAATGGCGGCGCCCAGGCACCGGCAACCGACTGCACCGGTACTGTGACATCACCAGCGGGCCGCTACCGGTGCTATAGAGTGGACCGCACTGGTAGGAACCCACCACTGGATTAGGGGCATTTTAAATATAGAATATGCCTGAAGTTGGTACTTTGCTTTGCAAACAAATAAATACAGTTATCTATTCTTCTTAATTAAAAGACTCTTTAAAAATAAAATTTAGGATGGAGAGTATGCCATCTACTAAGGAACATATTAATGGATAAACTGTCTGGGAAGCCTGGATTAAATCTGACTCTCTCTACGTGCCCCTCTGCCCTTTAGAAACAATGTATAACAGAGTTCTTTTTAGGTAATAAATTGGATTTCCTGGAGAGCTAACTCTTGCTGACACTAATTGAGGATACTGTTGTTTTCAGTAAGGTTAACTATGTAACTTCACTCCGAGACCTCTGAGTTTCTGCTCTTTCCTGTATATGTCAGAAGATTTTAAACAGATTCATGTTAAAGGGCTGGTAGGAATAGGAAGCAGGTTGCTGTATTCAACAAAGTCTCTTTTCTCACTACACTGCATAAAATTGGCAAACAAAGGAGCGAATGGGTTCTAACTTACCTCGCTGCCGGTTCGCTTCCTCCCGCGTCACGTGGGTGCGCGTGCACTTCACGTGCATGCACAGTGCCCAAAAATTGGGGGGGAAATCCCCCCCAAAAAGCCGAAAACAAGATGGTGACGCATGCGCAGTGCCAGAAACTCAGCTTCTGTGCATGCGCAGAAGAAAAAAACCCAGAAAAAATCCCCCCCCAATTAAAAAAAAATCCAAAAAAAGATGGCCGTGTCCACGGACCAGCACCGACTGAACCGGTTCCATGACATCATCGTGACATCACCAGCAGGTTGCTACCGGTTCGGGCGAACCAGTCTGAACAGGGAGGAACCCATCTCTGATCTGAAGGTTGTTTGGGACATTTTGCCCTAAAGTTCAGTTCTGTGACACTGACAGGAACACAATCACACTGTAGGATGGAACTCTTCATGAAGAGGGACAATGGTTACTTGATACATTTCTTGCACCCTTATAAATTTGCTAGGTTTTCAGAGCTGCGCCATAGATGTTCTGTTATGCTCTGCACCCATATATTCCTCAAAAAGTATGATTATTTGACTGTTTGCTATATGTATCTTTTATATTTTAGCTTTGCATCTAGTTTCTTGTTAAACCAAAACAATTTCATTTTATAACTGTATCTGTATCGAAGGGAGTTGGAAGCTAACTTTCCCCCTTTTTATATATGTTACTTTGGGGGCTTTTTGTGTCACTTTCTAAACTTTCCTGGTTGTCCCCTTCCCCCATTTTGTTGTAATTTTGTATTTTTTTTCCTTTTCAAAAACTAAACATTTTTAATAAATAAAATAAGTATGACTATATTCGTGAAGATGCATGTTATTTCTCCAATTATATGAAAGCCTCTCATTAAGGAATTATAGTTCTCTCTTCTATAGAGAGTCTTTCTGTTATCCTTCAGGTAAAGACCATTTTGCTTCATTCTGCTTTAATGTCAAATAGGATTAATAGTTCTTTATTTGAAGCAATTTAATTTCTGTTCTACTAAATACTGGTTTCATAGCCCCTAGATGAACTAGACTTTGTTCGATTTTAATAACTGTAAATTTCACAGTATATTTATATTTTTACTGTATATTTATAATTTTTATTCAATAAAACAGGGAAATAAAAAAGCATGTATGGGAGAGATCCAGAAAAAAAATACACCACTTAAGTATTAATGTGCTAATGAAAAAAATGTATCAGATGAATTCATGCTTGATCAGCAAGATGTATGCAACGTGGTGCTGAAATAAAAAAAATAGGGACTTTTAAAAAAAAGTGTGGTAAGAGTGCAGCAACTCATAATTAAACGAAAAAGGAGGGGGGTGTCCTTCAGTCATCAGAGGCCTTAAAAGTTAAGACAGCTTCATGAATGTATTTATTTGTATCTTGTCATTATTTTTACAAGTAACTCAAGGCAAAGAACATATCCAGCACACCTTCCTCCTTCCATTTTCCTAAACCCTGTAAGGCGACTTGATCTGAGAGTGACTGGCCCAAAGTCACCCAGCTGGCTTTCATAGCTAAGGTGGGATTAGAACACACAGTCTCCCACTTTGTGCCTGGTGCCTTAACCATAGACCAGGGGTCAGCAACCCGCGGCTCTGGAGCCACATGTGGCTCTTTCATCCCTCTGCTGCGGCTCCATTGCTCAAAATATGCGTCACAACCACCAATGTGTGATATCCGCTGGCACGTGATTTATTGAGCTTTTTGACCCTCCCCCCGTAGGCCAACCATGGATAAATCCAAGAAAATAAAAGTTTCAGAAGAAAACAGAATGTTTAATTCAACTACATATGCTAGTTCTGTGGCGCTCAGGAAATAGCCAGGCACGGGAAGGGTTTTGTGGCTCCCGGTGTTTTCTTTTCTGTGGGAAACGGGTCCAAATGGCTCTTTGAGTGCTTAAGGTTGCTGACCCCTGCACTAGACCAAATTGCTCTGGGAAACAGATCTTTCAATAAGAGCATGATGTTGCCAATCTTTTTTATTTAATTTATTTAATTTATATGCCACCCATCTCACTATTAATTAAATTAAATTAAATTAAATTAAATTAAATTAAATTTATTTAATTTATATGCCACCCATCTCACTATTAAAAGCAATTTTGGACATTGTCCATTGTAAATGGACTATTTTTATTGATAAACAGTCTTGATGCACCAACATAAGCATCAACGGAGAATACTTGTCAATGTCTAAGTGCTGTAATCAGGTCCATGTGGGAACCAGATGGACTGAGTCAAGATGTTCCTTGCCTCTACCACCAGGAAGAAATCTAAAGATTAATCAGGATCCAGGTGTAGCAGACTACACAGAGTGGGTCTCCTCCAGGTCCCGTCAGCCAAACAATGCCGGCTGGCGGGGCGTAGGGGGAGGGCCTTCTCTGTAGGGGCCCCTGTTCTCTGGAACCAACTACCCCCCACCCCGAGATCCGAATTATCCCCACCTTGCTGGCCTTCCGAAAAGCCATTAAGACATGGCTCTTCCTGCAGGCGGGGTGATCTTGAGACAACTTTCCCCCATGTATGCATGGTTTTGTATGTCCTTTTTAAAACTTTTTAAAATTGTTTTTAATAATTTTATTGTTTAGTTGTTCCTTAAAATGTTGTACCCCGCCCTGAGTCCTCAGGGAGTAGGGCGGCATAGAAGAACACTAAATAAATAAAATAAATACTCATCTGCACTAATGATCAGTATAAAACAGCCTGGATCTAAATCTATCTAAATCTAAATCCATCCAAATCTAAAGTTCTTTCTTCGATCTTGACCACCAGAGATAAAACCTTTGGATGAGTAGCCCTCTAAATGTGGAATTCTCACCTTCTGGTTATCGTTTAAGTAATGCCCCAGGAACATCTTTAAAATCGCTTTATCAAGTATTATTGGGGGGGGGGTTATACACTGTACAAAATGTAGCCTCTCTTACACTGTACAGTAGTACCGCAAACTGCGCACTAGTTCCTTGTCCTGAAAGCAGAGTTATCAATAAGGCTGACAAACAAGCCAGAAAAAAGACGCCGCGCCTTCTCTCATTAAGGTATCAGCCTTTCCCGCTTATCTTGATCCCTATGATAAATACAAGCATTTTAAAGCGACCCACCCCAGCCTTGCGGGACCCGCCGCAAAGCGCACAGATTTGAAAATAACCCAAACCACTATCCTAGAGCACGTGAGTATATATACACACGCGCGCGTGCACACACACGCTCGGGTTAACGCTAAGCGCGTTTTCCCTCGGCCAGCTTTGTTCGCCTTTGTTGCCTCCCTCGCGCATTGTCTACCTCCAGCACAAAACGAGAGGAGCAGCACCCGGCCCCCTCGTTCAGGCCCCAGGGCCAGAGACCGGGAAAGGGGGGGACGTAGGGGGGAGGGGAGTAAAACGGCTCTTTTCTTTCTTTCTTTTTCTTTCTCTTTCTTTCCTTCCCTCAGCCCCTCCGTTCCCACAGCTCCGACAGGCCAAGAGCGGCCCCCGGCCCCATTAAGGCAGGCGGCCTCTTCCTCCTTTGTTTCCAGCCCGTACAGATGGTGTCGGCCTTAAGGGTCTCTGGTGTATTGAAGCGGGAGGCGGGGTGGGGGTGGGGGTGGAGGGAAGAGCCGGAGGGAGGCCAGCCAATGGGCGGGCGGCTCGTCAGCTGACTCGCTTTGCTTACACCAGCTGCACGCCGGCTGCGGGCTGGGCAAAGGGAGCTTTGGAAAGGAGGCGGCAGGAGGCAAAGCGGAGCGGAGCGGATAAGCAGCGGGAAGAAAGGAAGAAAAGAAAAGAAAAAAGAAAAGAAGGCGATTAGGGGGACTAACCAGCCGCGGCTTTTCCGAGTGGGAATTACAGCGCGTGGAGAAGGAGGAGAGGGCAACGCCTGGCCGGCGTTCCCGCTTTTCTTGCCTTTTCGTCAGGTCGAAGCATTTCAAACTTGAAGGGATGGAGCCGCAGTATTAGGCATCTTTCACACCGTCTCTCGCTCCAAGGGTGGTGGCACCTGTACAGACCCCCCCCACACACACTCTTTCTCCCTCCCCTCCCCCGGGCAGGGCCGGGGAGTATCGCTCCGGGGGCTCTGCATGGGGAGACCCAAAGAGCGGTTTCCCCCTCGTCTGCCGCGCGTGCCCTTCCCCCTTTAGGTAAGTGCTGGCTTCTGTCTGATAGAAGGGGAAGGCACGAGGGGAGGCGGCGGGCTGGCCGGCAAGGTGTGTTTGTGGGGTGGGGGGGGGGTGTTAACGGAGAACTCCGAAGTGCGGTGGAGTGAGTGCAAGAAAAGGGAGGGGGCGTCGCGCGTGGCTGTGCCAGGAGGAGGTGGGCGAGCGAGGGAGAGAGAAACGGGGGAGAGAGAGAGAAAAGAAGAGCTCGGCGCCCTCAATGCATGTAAGGTGAGGGGTTTTCTCCGAGAAGGAGCCGTGCGCGAGTTCCCCGAGGGAGGCGAGCGAGATGTGTGTCACCTAAGCAGCAGCAGCTGCTGCTTGTTCTTTGGAAAGGTTCTGTCAGGGGACTCCGCGCTTGGAAGACTTTCGGGAGCGAGGCGAAGGTCCCAAACGCTCCCGAGGCTGACGGTGGAGAGAAGAACGGGGAAGGGCCGGCTGAAATGATTCGCCTCCTTTATGAAGAAGCAATAAAGGACCCCCATCGCCCGCTTACTTCGCCGAAGGGGAAAAGAATCGGGGGGGGGGGATGAGAGGTGTGTGCCTGCGGATTTCAAAGAGTTACTGTCTTCTATCCAGCTGGTGGAGAGTCTAAAGGGAGCTGTTCCTGCCAGCTTTAATTTAGTCCGGGCAGAGACAAAGTGTGGAAAGTTTGCCAGCTAGTGTCCTTTGTGGTGGGAGAGAAGCAATGGTGGCTCCCTCCTTTATTATTTTTTCTTTTTCTAAAATTCTGGGGAGCCGGATTCCTGGTCTGAAGGTTTCAGTCTAAAGATTGATTCCTCCTCCTTTGTGGAAAAAAAAAATACCATGTGATCTGCCTATTGTCCTGTTTGCACATTGGACCATTTTATCGATATCAAGAAAGTTGTCCCAAAAATTACGAAAGTTGCCTTGGGCTATTATTATATGAGCTGTCCAGGAGGGATGTTTCTTAAGCTCTCTTGGCCACAAAGATTAAAAAAAAATGTGGGGACATAATTTGTGCAGTAAGATGCTTTCTAGAAGGTCATGTGGCATGGACTTGACTTTAGTTCTTTCCTTCTCTAAAATGCATTTTGCTTCTGTGTTTTGCCATTTCCTCCCTAATTTGCCCCTTCTGCTTTTTAATGAATTTGCATTAAAACACCTAATAAGGTATACCCGACAGCAGAAGCAGGAGGCTGAACTTTTTGATTCCAATTTAGTCTGGGGAGAGACTGGTGTTGCCTGTCCAGGGACCAGCATGTGTGTCTCCATAAATATCTGATTTGCATGCAAATGTGAGTGGACCCTGGCAGATGTCTTGCTCTTCCATTCACACGGAGGTATTTAAACAGACAAGGAGGCTTCAGTTTAACAATAGACCTTAAGAAAATGCCATAAAGGCTCAGTGTGAGGATTCCCCCCACCTTTCTGCTTAGAAATTTATATGGCTTTCTCTCTGGGATAGCTGACCATTATGCAATTAAACATACTGTACTCTGTTTGGGGAAAATGGTAACTTACTGATTCTAGGCTGCTTTTAAAGTGCAAAGAGACCCCTTTTATCTTTCCAAATTTGTTGAAATGATCAAGAGTGCTTAGGAGGAGGTGAAGATAACATCTGCCTATGAACTTGCATGCTTAAAGTGTTACACAAAAACAAAAACCTGGAAGTCAAGTGTGAGATTTCTCAAAGTGAGGACTTTAGGCCTTTCACAAGGTCACTTTGTAAGGCAAAGTTAAGGAAGAGGCCTGCATATTGAAAAATAATCCAGTTCCAAGGAAATTCTTTTCCTTTTAGCTGAACAAAATTCTAATTATTCAAAAGAAGACAAGAACTTAGTAATATGTGGTTAAGTATAAATTTTATTTTGGGCTGAAATAGGACCAAACTTTCAACCTTCATTTTCCAGTTCTTTCTTTGTTTTGCCCAATATTATATTATCAATGTACAACCAGTTCTTTCCTCGATAAATGAAGTGAGCAGAACATGTATTTATTTACAAAACTATTTCTAGCCAATATTATGCTCTGCAAAATTTTAATGTAATTCTCTCTGTATGTATTCTTTTCAGAATGTATATAACACTTTCTCAAAGTACATTTTACAGAAGTATTTGTGTTATTTTCTAATACTGTGAGACACATTTACCTCTGTCCTGAATAGATTTTCTGTTTTATTCTAGTGTTTTTTGTACATTCGCTCTTTCACTTATGGTCAAGACACTGATCCCAAATAAAAGATATAAGAAGCAAGCTTTCTTATATCCAAACCAGATAAGACAATATCCTAAAAGGTCGCTTTTTAATGATAACCTTTTAAAAATGTTTTATTTAGGGAGAGTTTATTTAAAATTAAGGGAGAGTTTAAGGTTTTCCTTCACGACTCCTAGACATTTGTTTGTGTATGGCCTGCGTATTTCACCTTTTGATATTGTGCAGCCCTGTTAGACAAAACCATGCAGTGAATGTGGATGTATATGCCTCCTTGCAGGCAAGGCACCAGTTGCTGCCTCTTTTGTTGAGCTGTATAGCTAAAATAAAAGACCCCATTTACCAAGAAAACAGTTAACCCTTCTGATCCAAGGCCTTACTGAAAAAGTCTACACAAAGAACTGGGGAAGGAGGAGTATTGTCTTAGTCATGACATTGTTGTGTGGAAAAGCACAACAGATGTTGCCTGCTATTTTACATGATTGAGTGAAGCTGAAATCCTGTTCCCTACGAGTGGATCTCAGTTGAAGCCAATGAGCGTTTCTTCTGAGTATACTTTTATTGATTGACTTATGTCCCACTTTGTTACCGGAGTGAGCATTCAAGATGACTAATGGGATGCAAAAAGTTTTAAAACCCTATAAAATTAATAAATGGGTCACTAAAGTCAATTACAAATCAAAAGTCTACTGAAAGAGGCGAGGCACACAGATGGTCTCTCTGCTCAGTGATCTCCTTTTTTGTGACAGACTTAGCCAACCATTAATTCTCCAAGTCCAGATTTGCCCTCCAGCTTTCCTCTTACATTCTTTTTAGATCAATGTTTCCCAGCTTGATGGCCTTCAGGTATTCTAGACATCATGCAGCCTGGAATAATATGACCAGCATTCAGGCATGGCAGGAGTTCTAGTTCAAAAAACATATGGAGACCAAAAATTGGGAAAATCTTTCTAAAAATAAATGAATCTGTGGCACCTTATTTGAAGGTCGGTTTTCCTGTCCTAATTAGACCATAATCATGGAGTTGGTTTCAGTGACCTAATACCTTTATTTTACTCTTTTATAATAAGTATGCAATACAATAGATGTCCAGAAATCTTCCCTTTTGTTGCTGTAATGGTGTTAGTTTTTTGCTAGTGTACTTGTTCATTGCTTTCTTGGTAGCTAATGTTTCTTGCCAGAAACAGTGAAGTTTATACAGGAATGGAGTTTCAGTAACATAATGCTTTAACTCCTGACTATTGAGATGAAGGCAAGTTCTTCATGAAGATGGAATGATAAATATCATGTAATGTGATAGTGAAAGTATGTTCTTTATTATTGGCTTCATAAATTATAAAGGGGCACTGCAATTTAATATAGTACAGAAGGCATACATTATTTCTCTTCTAGTCTGAGTTTGCTAATGTTGAAAGAAGTGGTCAAAGTAGTCATCTCTAAGTTTCATATAATCATAAAAATTCCTGTTTTGAAAATAACTTAAATAAATGAGGAAGATAATTGATTTATTTGACTAGGTTCCTGTAATGCATCATAAGACGATCTCAATATCACTTTGGCTGAATGTAATGTATACTATCCAGTCCAATAGAAAATTTGGGTTTGTTTTTTTATACTTGAATTAAGCATAGCTGAAATTTGGGGGGGAAACTACATTACTATTCTGGACAGTATTAACAATAGGAAATCCCCTATCCTTTTAATTGAATCCTAGAAATTACTAGAAAAAGTATGTAATTTGAGGCTGTGGAGGGTTTCTAATAATATGGCTTTTATTGTTAAGTATCTATAGATCTATCTATCTACTGTATATCCATTCATCCATCCATCCTATTTTTAAACTGCTCATCTTCCTCAGAGTTTAATTTGCTTAAACTTCATTAGGTCCATTTAATTTATAACAAAGGAAGAGAAAATGTGAGCTGGGTGCAAACTTTCACCAAACTTCCATTCATATTCAATTAGAAAATAGATGCCACATAAACAGAAGTAAAGGCCATGGATATTTTGAATAAATGTTGCCTCCACTACAGCTTTAATTTATATATTTTTGAAGACTTTTAGTTAAGAAAAAACAAGTTGTAAATTTGAGACTGAGGTTATACCAGTTTATTCATTATTAACTTAACTTTTCTTTTATGTACACTGAGAGCATATGCACCAAGACAAATTCCTTGTGTGTCCAATCACACTTGGCCAATAAAATTCTATTCTATTCTATTCTATTCTATTCTATTCTATTCTATTTATTTCTTGGAATTATATCTCACCTTTCCTTCAAAACTTTGGGGTGAAATACACAGTCCTCCATGTTTGTTTTTTTCCCCACCAACAACTTTGTGAGGTAGATTGAGCTAAGAAATAGATTGGTTTGAAGTCATCCAGTAAGCTTTATAGCCAGGGTTGATTTGAACCTGTGTTTTCCAGTCCAACATTTTTACCACTAGTCTACACTGGTGCATTCATAGATACCATTCTTTCTGGCAAGCATGTGATCCCCACAGCTGTCCTTTCATTTGTGTATAAAACAGGAACATTGGTGTCATTTGTAGGTTACCATAGTTACACGAACAATATGTGTGTGATGCTTCATCCATCCAAGCTAAAAAGGTTTTTCAATTCTGCTAGTGAAAATTTATACAAAGCAAGGGGGGGGGGGAATTAGATGAAAGGTAGCTGTAAATCACATACCTCAACTTTCTTCCCTTTTTACTTATTTTTCATAATAATCTCATTGTGCTTTTTTCAGTTCAGTAAAAGTTAATTGCAACCAACCATCTAATTAAACACTTTATCCAAAAGGCTCTTGTATGTTCCAGGAACTTGCCACTGCTTGATAGATTAATGTCCCTGACCATTTAATTCAATGTCTCATCAGCTGATGAACAAATTTTGCAGAATTCTTGATTTTAATTTGTAACTTTACTATGTGGCTATAAGTATATTGCCAATATTAAAACTATCTTATACAAGTAGTTCTGTATAGTTCATTTACTGACTGTTCAAAGTTACAACGGTATTGAAAAATGTGACTTATGACAGTTTTTCATACTTACAATCCTTACAGCATCCCCATGGTCACATGATCAAAATTCAGATGCTTGGCCACTGGTTCATATTTATGACGGTTGCGGTGTCCTGAGGTCATGTGATCCCCTTTTGCAACCTTCTGACAAAGTCAATAGGGAAGCCAGATTCACTTAACAACCATGTTATTAACTTAACAAATGCAATGATTCACTTAACAACTGTGGCAAGAAAAGTTGTAAAATGGGAAAAACTCACTTAACAAATATTTCACATAGCAACAAAAATTTTAGGGCTGAGTTGTTGTTGTAACTTGAGGACTACCTGTAGTGGCATTGTGAAAAAAAATGAAATCAAACATATAAACTCTTCCATTTTAAAAACTTATGTAAATAAGAATGGTTTCTTGTTACTTGCATCTGAAAATGGGAAAGGGGAAAGAAAACAATGATATTAGGAAGATTCTTTGAAATGATACCTAGTAAATATATTAAGTGAGAATCAATTTTTGAATTCAGAATGATAGGAAAAACTTTCCTAATTATTTCCTTTTCTGTACTATCATTAAAGATATAAAACTGGTTGAATTGATTAAAAAGCAAACTGAACCGCATTACAGTACAATATGTTGTCATGCTATTATACTGCTAATATCCCTGGGATTCTGAAGTAATTAGTTGTTTAGTTTTTTTAACGCTAGCTAATGAAACAATCAGAACATTAACTTTTATATTTCGTAATGTGAAATTATCTAATAGATATCTGCTTGTTGTGAAGTTTAGACTTGTGTTAGTTTTTTGCTCCATTTGCTGAATTAGTTTTAATTTAGATTGAAATAATAGATGATAGATAAAAATGTCAGTAAGATTAATGGATAAATCTAAAACTGGGCATTGAAATATTGGAAATTTAATTTAACTAATTGCTTTAGAACAGGTTTGCAAATGCAGCCATGATGGAAAACCAATGCCAATTAAGACTATTTTATCTTTTCAGTGAATGAAGCCATTCAGACAAACTTTTGGGCAAAACCCTCAAGCCCCACAAAGCAGGTCAGCAGGAGTAGTTTACTATTACTTTTGAACTAAATGGAGGAATATATAAACAGACATTCATAAAATCCTTATATTCAAAAGGTTCATGGTAGTAATCTTCATTACTAAAGTGTATCACATTGCCCATTTTCTCTGTTAAAAGGCACAAATGAATATCAATTGTTAGATTATAATTTAATGGAACAGTAAGATGCATAACATATTGGGAACACTATTCAGTTTAGCAATATCATTTAGACTTATATACTGTTTCATAGTGCTTTACAGCCCTCTCTAAATGGTTTACAGAGTCAGCATATTGCCCCCAACAATCTGAGTCCTCATTTTACCCACCTCGGAAGGATGGAAGGCTGAATCAACCTTGATCCAGCCTGCAATACTACATTCTAACCACTGTGCCACCACGCAGTGTGATCTGATTCAGCAAAGTAATTCATATTTTACCTGTTTTTTTAATTGAACATATTATACTACCGATTATTAAGAACTGTTACACATTACAATAAATCAAAATCATTATTAAAACAGAATAACTATTGTGAACACTTAAAATCAGGAATATAAAATCTGATTTAAAAGTTATGACTTGGAACTTTTTAAAAAGTCAGTAAAGAGGGTAAAGTTCTGAACTTTAGTGAGTGCATTCTAAAGTCTGGAATGGCAACCTAGACAGCTTATTGTGACATGAGCCTAGGGCAACTATAAGTGAACTGGTTTAGATTACCTCAAGTGTACATGTAAGTCATATAGTCCCTAGTGAAGAAGATGAGCAGTTTTAAAAATGAGATGATGGATGGATGGATAGATAGATGATAGATAGATGATAGAGATAGATAGATAGATAGATAGATAGATAGATAGATAGATAGATAGATAGATAGATGATAGATAGATAGATAGATAGATAGATAGATAGATAGATAGATAGATAGATAGATAGATGATGATGGATGATAGGTAGATACAGAGATGCACAGATAGGTACAGAGAAAAACAGATAGATGGGGAGGAGCTTCCTTTGCTTTATATTAGGGTTACATTCTCTTTAAAAAAGAATTGGTTAAAAGCAAATCCAGATAAGGTAAAACCTTGAAAGAATGGAAGAAAGAGGGTGACAGAGTGTAGTGTCAGATTTCGTAATTCCAGCTGCACTGACATTTGTATTTCATAAGTTTTACAGCTTTAGTCTTCAGCACTACATTATCCAAATACTCTTGGTCAAAAACAATCAGTTGCAAAATATTGAATTCACATAAAGCAAAAGAGTGTAAAGCAAGGGGAAGACTTACAAAAAAAAGTATTCTCTCAGGCTTAATTCAAGTGCCGTAGGGCTTTGATGATAATAACTGCATTTTGTGTCTTGTCCAGAAATAAATTGGCAGCCAGTGGGCTTGAAAGATAATAACTAACATTTTGTATCTTGTCCAGTAGCAAGTTGGCAGCCTATGCAATGCTTTTAGCACTGGTGTAATATGGTGTCTATGAATTCTTCTAAAGATCAGTCTGAAATGTATTAATGGAAGTTTGGAAGGGAATTAATAGAATAAAAGCAGCCTCTATCCCATAGCCCATTATGAAGTTGGCTTAACATGGTCAAGTTAACTTGGTACTTTCAGAAGCAACCACTCTTTTCAATCACCCCCTCAACCAGGGGACATTAAAGACTGGCCTAAAATTGTCTGGCTCCAAGGGATGTAATACAGATTTCTGCAGAAGTAGTCTCGTAATTGTCTTCTTTAAACAAGGCACCTTCATCTTCCTCAGAAGAAAAGCATTGATTATGTTAAAATTAACTAAGAATACCTTTTAAAGCTTAAAAGCTAGAAGTTGCAAGCTACATTTGGATGAATTCGGAGGAAAAGGATTGTAATATTCTTTTCTATGTTTGCAGATGCCAAAAATTGAAACTGCTGTAAACTAACTGTATAAGAATCATTATCAGACAACCCCCATAAACTAATTCTGCACCAATGGTATCATTCAAACTGGCTCGTATGCAAGTAAGTTTATTCACACCTACATACAAAAACTGATTAAAAATAAGCTCCTAAGAGTTCAGTAATTAAATTTGGGGAAAAGAAATGAGGACATTAGTCCTCATGGCACAAAATTACTCAATAGAGCATGCTGAGTTTAGAACATGCTAAAGAAAACTTTTTTTTGCAGCAGACTTTAATACACTAGAAACTTCTTAGTAAGGTTTATGCTGAGCCCTCTTGGAATTAAGTCTTTCTCCATATCCCTAGCGATCTATTTCATACTTCAACTTCCAAATTCAGTATAAAGATCTTTGAAGTAGATCACAGAAGTCACCTACACGTCTTATTGACAGCCCTACCAAGTTCTCTATTTTCGGTTCCAAGTAGAGCATCAGCGATTAGTAAGAACGACCACAATGCATTCCAAGACATCTAAATGATGTATTTAGTGGTTTTGGTATACCATCATATTACGATCACCACCCTTTCAAGAAATCTAATTTGACAATCTATTCATGATTGTGGGGGAGAGATTTGAGATGTGTCTGTCCCTTGAAAACCAGAAAAAATAAACACATAGTCTACATTGTGTTTTGGTTGTGTGTCAAAAGAGAGAGGCACAAAAGATGATTCTTAATTTAAGGTGGTTAGAGAATCCTGCGTATTTCTATAAAAGACTACATTCCAAAAGAAGGACAGAGCCTGGGTAAGGATACACATTTATATTACTTTGAATAATGATTAGTAAATTTAAATTAACTGCCTGTAAAATAAGGTACCGTGTACAAAATTAATTAGTCCCCATCTGCATAGTTCAGGCTTGCATACACAAACCATTCTCACACATACATATGCAGAGGGAACCAAATACAGAATCTATCCCTCCTTTTGGCAGAAATTGCAGAAGGAAGAGAGAAAAAGGAATGGCTCAGATAGGCAAAGGAAAGCAGTAATTAGGGAAAGGAAGAGAAGGTAAGTTTAAACATTGCAAAGGGGTTCCCAGAAATCCACCAAACAATGATTCCAAAGCATCTAATCTTCAGGCTAGTCTTCAGAAGCATTTCTGCTTTGCAGCAAGGATTGTACAGCCATTTGCATTACATAGTACAGGTAGTCCTCAAGTAACAACAATTGATTTAGTGACCGTTCAAAGTTACCGTGGTGCTGAAAAAAAGTGACTTATGGCTGTTTTTCATACTAAAGACTGATGCAGCATCCCCATAGTCATGTGATCAAAATTCAAACACTTGGCAACTGACTCATATTTATGACGGTTGCAGTGTCCCAGAGTTATGTGATCACCTTTCGTGACCACCTGACGAGCAAGGTCAATGGGAAAGATAGATTCACTTAACAACTGTGGTTACTAACTTAACATCTGCAGTGATTCACTGCAGTGACAGTTGTGGCAAGAAAGGTTGTAAAATGCGGAAAAAACTCATTTAACAATTGTCTTGTTTAGGAACAGAAATTTTGGGCTCAGTTGTTCGGTCAAGGACTACCTGCATTATTTTATTTTCAACAGTTTCTTATGAGCAAATGTGACATGGTCCTTCCCAATTCCCAGGTAATGGAATGGAACTTTTTCTTCCTAAACATGACTTATCATGATTACTAGAAATTCTTAGCCTCCTCCAAATTAGTCTCAAAATAGATACCAAAATTCCCCAGCACCTACAACTCAAGAGTATTCAGTTTTTGTCTCAATTTTGTAATATATTTATATTCTGCCTTAACTATTTTTGTAAATAGCTCCAGGTGGCAAACCACACAACACACTCCTTATTCCTCGATTTTCCCATTAATAATAATCCTATGAAGTGAGTTGGGCTGAGAGAGACTGGTTGCCTCGAAGTTACCTAGCTGGCTTTCATGTCCAAAGCGAGACTTTTCAACCTCAGTGGTGCCAATCATAGGTGTCACCTTCGTTTTACTAAACCTGCCATTTATAATTGTGGCAACATAGGCTATGGTATCAGATTCTGTTTTATATACTTGCTTCTCATGGACTGTCTTAGTTTTTTTTATTTGTTATAGTAGAGCAACTATATTAAACTGCATTTATACTTAATTATAATAACTGAACTGATTTTGTAGTTATTGTCCAATTGACTCAACCTGTTCAACATTAGTGAGAGTTTCTATTGTATATAAACCAGAAAAACAAAAAATAATGGATCATGTTTCAGAATTCATTTTGAAGTTTCAATTGGTCTTTCTGCCATTAAGATTGTGGTTAGTTGATTGTAACAAAAATAGTTATATTTCTTCACAAACTGGGCAAACATATATTGCACAAATTATAGTACAAATTTGGTACATCTGCAGCTGGCAGGCCATTATGAGATCTGAAAATGGTACAAGATTTATTTCTCGGAGAAAAAAGTCCTTTGCAGCTATATATTTATGTCAGTATAATTTTCAGGTAATTGCTCTACCTCTTTTATAAGGTCTTGCAACAGAATGGTTGTTATGTTTTATTTATTTACAAGATTTACATGGCTGCCCATATAAACTCTGGGCAGCTTACACTAGCATTAAGAATATAAAATAATAAACAAACTTCCCGCAAAAAATGGCCCTAAACCAACAATCCCCTTACATAAACCTGAGAAACATTGGGCTCCAGTCTCACCTGTAACCTGTCTGAGGGAAGAACTAATTTTTTAAGGCCTTCTGAAAGACCAAGGGGGCCTGGCAGTTTTCAGGGTTGAGGGTGTTTCACCTGGCAGGAGCCACTATTTTAGAGCATACTTCTTAGGTTTACCTAAATGTCCACATTTAAGAGAAATGTCCTGGAGTATGCCTACCCTGTCTGATTTAATGGAATGGACAGATACCCTCAGGGATAGGCGGTTCAGCAAGTAACCTGGCTCCACATCAAGATGCTTTAAAGTCAGCATCTTGAATGGCCCCCAGAAATACTGAGAGATAGTGCAATGGTAGCAGTGGTGCAGTATGGGCAATCCAAGGCCACCAGCCCCAATGACCATGCTAGCAATAGCACTTAGA
Organism: Diadophis punctatus similis; assembly: GCA_023053685.1. Taxonomy (NCBI): domain Eukaryota; kingdom Metazoa; phylum Chordata; class Lepidosauria; order Squamata; family Dipsadidae; genus Diadophis; species Diadophis punctatus. Next base: position 214,945,622 of record JALIGW010000002.1, on the reverse strand, counting down.
CTTATATACCGCTTCATAGTGCTTTACAGCCCTCTCTAAGCGGTTTACAGAGTTCAGTATATTGCCTCCAACAATCTGGGTCCTCATTTTACCGACCTCAGAAGGATGGAAGGCTGAGTCAACCTTGAGCCTGGTGAGATTTGAACAGCTGAACTGCTGAACTAGCAATCAACTGAAGTAGGTTGCAGTGCTGCTTTTAACCACTGAGCCACCTTGGCTCTGATACACTTTGGAAATTAACAGAATAATCGAGTTGGAAGGGACCTTGGGGGTCTTCTAGTCCAACCTGTTGCTCAAGCAGGAAACCCTATGCCATTTCAGACAAATGGTTGTCCAATCTCTTCTTAACAACCTCCAGTGTTGGAGCACCCACAACTTTTGGAGGCAAGCTGTTCCACTGATTAATTGTTCTAACTATCATAAAATTTCTACTGAGTTCTATCTTAGTTCTCTCCTTCATTAGTTTCCATCCATTGCATCTTGTTCTGCCTTGCACTTTTGGACCACTTGCTATTTACTTATTGTCTTCTAGGGCAGCGCCATGTAGAGAGCCTTAGGGGTTTTGACACAGCTGGAAAAAATAAGCCTATTTCTATGAAGGAGTAATCTTTTTAGGAAGCAAAATAGCTTTGTCAGGCTGTACATTTAGAAGCTATATCAATTGAAAATTTTAGATTGAAGGAAATGAAAAGCTTCATACTTTTCACGAAAGCTTGAAGCATATTTCATAATTCTGAACAAGAAGTATGATTTCATTTGGATATTTTCAATGTATACTTTGACAATATGCATTAACCAGCTTTTTTTCTCTTGACAAAATATCTATAACTGGGAGCATTTGTTTGCCTATTTGAGTGTTATATGTATTTTGAGAAGAAACTTTTGACACCTTGTTTAATGCCTATCCAAATTGCTAAAATATATGTAAGGATTCTACCCTGTATAGACATTCTAAGAACTATTTGCATACCAAGAGTTCTTCAAGAGAGTCCTCTGTTTTGAGTACAAAGGTCTAAGAAATGTTGGGTGTGACAATTCTTAAATTTCCTTTATGTTCACAAAATAAAATTCTCCCTATTATATCTAATAACATTAGTACATAACATGTAGTTATCATGCTACATGAGATTATACAACACAGTACAAATATATGGAGCCTCTATTAAAGAGTGCTAAACTTTGGTGAAGGCTTTATCTTGGTTTTGCTTTCAGTACCAAGTAGTATTTGCTTATAGTAGATCTTGATTCTGAAATAAATTATCCATTTTTGTTCTGAACTCAGTTTTGTGGCACTCCTGTGTCGGGAAGACCACTATTTCTGGTCATCATCAAAAATTCAAAAATCAAATTGAATTTTAATTTGCTTGGTGTGTTTTTATGGGGTTCTTTGTCTTTGCTGACTCTGACTTTTTGCATTTTGTTTAATGAATGCCTAATACTGCAGTATATTGATCATTCCTATGGTCTGCACTAGCCTTCATCCAATGGTGTGCTGCCTCTTGATAATAAGAGGCCGGAGAGAATATAGGTAAGACTGGCTAATTTTCAACCTAAGGGTGGTTCTAGCAAACTAACTAATTGTAGACATCTCTTTCTTGTGCTATAGTCCTTTCCTCATTTACTTTTTCATTTGTTTTTCATTTTATTATTTTACTGTGAGCCACCTGATTGTTAGGAGGAGGAGGCAGAGAAATCACTGTACATATGTATTAATAGAGAGTGTCTTCATATCTATAGGTAGTCCACATTTAATGATTGATTGCTTAGTGACTGTTCAAAGTTGCAATGGACCTCCAAAAGGGGAGTTATGATCTGAATTTGACATCCAAGTACTGCCCCCCCCCCCACACACACATACATCACAACCACATTTACAGTCATATGTAGTGTTCTATGGTCAGGACCATAATTTACTACATTGTTTACGATTTTCATTTTTCTAGCAAAAAAAAATCAATTGCAAACTATGGGCTCACTTAATGACCACTGCATTCACTTAATGACTACCATAAACATAATAAAATTGGCAAAATCATGTGATAACCACATAATGAGCAGCACAACTTACAACTGTAATTCTTGGCTTATTTACAGTCATATGTTGAGGACTACCTGTATTAAGAATCACATTTTGTTACCTTGTTCCCAATAAATGTCAAAAGTATTCCAAGATCTGTCAGCCTCTCCTCTAAGCAAAAAATTGTTCTGCTCTTGTTTTAGTCTGTGATGTAAGACTGGGATTTGAATTTGACTTCATCAGTTTCTAATATGCTTAACACAGATATTGTTATGCAACACTCAATTGGTAACACATAAGCTATGGCTGGTCTAAACTTTGTATAGGGAAGGTAAATCATGTTCTTCTGAACCTCTTGCTTGAAGGCCTGCACACATTAAAAGCTTTACTGCATCATCTGTGCATGTATGTGCTTGTACAGGTAGTCTTCGAGTTACAAATGGGAGCCTGCCCATTGCATTCGTAACCCGAGGACTCGTGGAAGTGAATCTCATACCTTGAAAGGGAATCGCTCCCTCCTTTCACCCATACATTCACTAATCGAATGCGAGTCTTGTTAAGTGCACATGAGGTATTTCAGGGTGGGGAAGGCCATGAGGGGCCTAATGATAGAACAGGCCACCTGCCTAAGACCACCAAAGGCCTCTCCGATCCACTGAAATACCTCATGCACCTCACAATTGCTTTCCCCCCACCCACACCTGCTGCGCCGGATCACTTATCTTCCAAAACTCCAGCAAGCAGTCTCCTCTCCAGCCTCTCAGATGCTTGCGCTCGTCTGCAGTTTAGTTTAGGTCTGTGCAGGTCTCGGCCTGCACCTTGCAGACAGAAATGGAGCATCGGAGGGGCGGATTAGCCCCCCCCCCCAATCCATTTTGGCCTGCAACATGCCGGGCGAGGCCTGCACAGGCCTAAACGGAGCATCAGAGGGGCGGACTCACCCCTGTGAACCTCCATTTTGGCCGGCAAAGTGCAGGACGAATGTTGCAGAGCCTCTGTTGTTGTTCGTAAGGGCAAACAACTGCCATGGTGCTGTAAGATTCATCGTTTCGTAGACACTAGGGGGTTCTGATTGCGTAACATAACATTCACTAAGGGAACTCTCGTAACCTGGGGATTACCTGTATACTTGGTAGCAGTCCTAACAGCAGTGCCATCTGTGTGTTTGCAAGTCTCAGACAATGGCAGGACTGCTTAAAGTAGCTGCACTAACTCTTTTACAGAATGGGAAGTATTGATACTTTGAGCACTGATTTTGACAACTTGCCACCTTGAAAGTTTGATTCAGCCTTAACATATATATAATTGAAAAAAATTCAATATGTCAAGAACTTTGGTGTTACTAACTATGGGCTATGGCAAAGACGATTATTTGCTACAATAGTAGGATAGGATCGATCTAGATTTAACAGTTCCAAATTTAAGATATACAGTAATCCCTTGCTATATCACGGTTCACCTTTCACGGTCTCGCTGCTTCACGGATTTGCGTGGGCGGCCAGGCAGTCAGCGGCAAAGCGTGCGGCTCCGGGACTCCCAAACCTCTCCAATGAGTTCTGCGCCTGCGTGGTGGTCTCCTGCTTCAGTGTGGCAGCGGCAGGCGAGTAAAGCGGTCCAATGAGCTCTGCGCGTGCGCAGAAGGACTGCCGCTCATCAGCTGTAGGGCGGGCCGCGCTGTCAGCTTTCCCTGAGGGAAAATGGCCATTCGCGCCAAATCGACGAGGGAACGGCCTACAAGCTCGCTCAGGAGATCAGTGCCAAGCAGCCACAGCAGACGTCAAGAGAGGGAGAGGTTGGAGGATTTTTCAGGCTTTTTTGGGGTGCCGAAAACGCAGAAGCCGGGTAGGAGGGGTTAAAAAAAATAAAGGTTCCTACTTCATGGATTTCGCCTATCACGGGTTCTTTTTGGAACGTAACCCCCGTGAAAAACGAGGGATTACTGTGCTGCACTGTAGATATTCTCTCTGCTTATGAGATGTAACCAGGAAACTGAACAATATTCTGTACAGTTAATGCTGTATTTTAAAACTGAGCTGTTTTTTTATATCCATGAGATCACATGCCCTCCCTCCCTTCCTTTCAGCATAACCAATAAATTTCTGTCTCTACTTGAAATGAAGCCCATTATTTTTCCAGTTTGTTTGTTTAGAACTTTATAAGGTACAACTCTCAGCAGTATAAATGAAATCAATTATACAATTAAAACCCAAATCGTGGAAGAAAAACAACCATGAAAAGATACTAAAAATTTTAGGACCTGCCATCCATTGTAAGCCTAGACCTAGGGAAAGAGTCGGGTTTTCCGAGTTCTTTTGAACATGGCCAGAGTGGGGGCCATATGTAACTTGGAGAAGAAGGAAGTGTTTCAGGGAACAGGGACACCAGTTTTCATCCTATTGTTGAACTATTCTTGTTTTTAGAAAGTTTTTTTAATAACGTTAAATTGGAATTAGCTTTCCTGTAACTTAAGTCTATTGTTTTATCTTCTACTGTCTAGAATTTTGGCCTTCATATCTGTAACATCTCCTGGGGTATATTTGAAGAGTGTTATCATATCCTGCTTTTTTTGCTTCTCAAGGTTAAATAAGCACACTTTCTTTAGCTTCCCTTCTCTGAATTTTTCTACTTTATTTAAAAGTGTAATGACCTGTGTGAATATATCACAAGTAAAGCTTTTGTACATATTAAAACATTTGAGAGGGAATCCCTCAACAACTTATTTTGGAGGTAAGGAGTAATCTCCCTATTGTACCCTCTGGAAATGATTATATAAAAAGAAATGAATATAAGAAAAAGGAAAATTACCATAAATTGTGCTCTCAAGGATACCAAGGCTAATGATATTAGAGACTGCTAATAATGTATGATTTTTTTAAAAAAAGCTACAATGCAGGTAGTGCCAGTGTCTGTGTACACATGGTTTGAAATAATTGCCACAAGCTTTTTAGATAAATCTCTTCTTTTGAGCCAAGCTAAATTGACAGAGCTGCCAAAACTGTTCCATTTCCTGAATTCTTTGAGCTGCATTGTAGAGAAATAAGAAATTTTCCTCAAAACCGGTAATGTTGTTTCATTTATTTACAAACACATACTCAACCCAACAGTACTCTGTTCTTTCTACTTGAGGAGGGGAAAAACATGAATATATCAAATTCAAATTCAAACCTTTATTGTCAATGCACAACATGTGTACAATGACATTGGATGAGCCTCCCCCAGTGCACCCCCCAAACACAAAATACATCTCAATAACTCGTAAGTGAAAGAAAGGAAAAAAAGAAAGGAAAAAAAGAAAAAACCCTAACCCAATAGATCATACTAACAGACACACAATCCTATATACATATATGTGCATAACATATTATATTATATTGTACCAGTGTAGACATGTTGCACGTGGTGCTGGCCCTGCAAGTCTATCACACCAAATAATTATGGTGTTACTTTGCATTCAGAAGTCTGACAGCCCATGGATAGAAGTTATTGTTCAGCCTGATCACAGGTTCAAAACAACAAAAAGTATTTATTGGAGTGCTGTAAAATAGCCCAGAGCTACTTATAGAAAAAGCATACTTATATTGAGAAATATTACTTATTGTTACTCAAGTACAGAACTAAAACCCAATCTTTACAACAATTTCTACAAAAATAAATTTAGATAGGAGTTGTAGGGACAATAGACAATGATAATAAAGATACTTCTGTTTCTCTCTGGACAGGCTTGGCTTTTTGAACTGGTTTTAATAGTATGTTAATTTTAAATGTGGACAGTACCATGTTTTAATTATGGAATGTTTTTTTGTTTTTGACATGTCTGGTAAACAAGCAAGCTTGTTTGTCTGACTTTGTAACATTCAAGACTCTTACAAGATGAAACAAGGCTTTCTATTTGTTACAGATTCATATCTATAAACAGTTTTGGGGTTGCTTTTCTGTATTTCAGGCTGTTCCGTTCAAATTCTCTAAAACCTGCACCTCAGAATTGTATAGCCTTAATCTTAGTTTGACACACTTTTACGCATGCATAAATTCAGTGTTACATGTTTGAAAAAACAGAAGGGCTGAATGAATGGAATGGAATGGAATGGAATGAATGAATGAATGAATGAATGAATGAATGAATGAATGAATGAATGAATGAATGAATGAATGAATGAATATTAGTATAGCCTGTTTTTAATTTGAGAGTTCATGGGAGCATATAGGACTCCTATTCTTCACATAACTGGATAAGATGGTGGGTGAGCCCTGATAAGAGTAACTGACTCATACCTGGCCAGTCAGCTTCCATAATAGAAGAGCATCTAGAACCTGGTCTCTCCAATCCTAGTCCAACATCTTAACACATATCCTACACAAATTTCTTCACAACTGCTAATCTTTTATTATCAGTTATGACAGACAATTTATACTGTAATCCTGTTCAGCTACTGTCACACAAGATCTGCATGCATAATGTGAAGATACTCAAGAGTGCAGGAAAGTTAAAAGTGATGCTTACATATGTCTCTCCACCATGATAATATGGGTTGGCTAAGCATGGGTTGGCTAAGCATGTTATGGAGTTTGGTAACACTTCCTATGGACTTTGAAGAAGCAGGATAGGAGGGTCTATGACAACTCGTCACAGCCAGCTCACCAAGATCAACCTGCCACAGCCAACTCGCCACGGCCAACACGCTGCAGGACAACTCGCCACAGCCATCTTACCACAGGACAACTTGCTGCAAGACAAGAGTTACACTAATATCAAAGATATGGTGGAATAGAATCATTAAAGAAAGGATGCAAAAGGAGGGACTGAATGAAATTTGAATGGCAAAAATTAAAATAATTTTTATTTATTTTAATTTTTTATTTTTTTATTTTTTTGTTTGTTTGTTTGTTTGTTTGTGAGATTTATATACCGCCTCACAGTGCAAGCACTTTCTAAGCGGTTTACACCAGTAAGCAATGTATATTTATATTGCTCCCAACAATCTGGGTCCTCATTTTACCTACCTCGGAAGGATGGAAGGCTGAGTCAACCTTGAGCCGGTGAGATTTGAACCACTGACCTGCGGATCACAGTCAGCTAAAGTGGCCTGCAGTACTGCCTCTAACTGCTGCTCCACCTCGGCTCTTAAATAGAATTGTTAAATTGTCCTACAACTAGCTGTCTTGTGGCGAGTTGTCCGTGGTGAGTTCGGCCACTGCAAGTTGGCTGTGGCAAGTTGTCCCATTAACAGATAGGAAGAGTATTGACACTTCTGAACTTTGATGTTTGAGAAGACTCCTGAAAATACACAGTTGTTTCTTTGTACAGTAGCTTAATAAAATATAACTTTGTGTTGTATGTGAGGAATAGCTGTTACATTTTAAAGATGTTTGTATGCTGGTGTTTTAAAGTAACTGAGTTTGTATAAGTTTGGAAACAAGCATATATGCCTTCTAAGAAATGTTAATTGGCCAGGCATTTTTGGTGAAACAAGCACATATTCACATAAGCCTGTAAAAAGGAAGGAAAGCTGGACTAGTAGATGGAAATTAATTGGCATATATGTGTATATATAATTACACATACACACATTTTTCAAGGTGAGGAAAGAAGAGAAATATACTTCCCAAACATAAATGAAGGACAATCATAAATCTTCATAAGCAAATGTAGAAGCATGCTTGTGTAACAAGCTTATGGAATAAAGTACAAAATTCAACAATGCCTTGCTATTTTTTGTAATATTCATTATACAAAAATCTTATGCTGATATAGTTTCTGACTATCTTATTTTAATTAACATTTTGGAGCCTAATTAGTATGTGTACAAATTACATCAAACTAAGAGATAGTAATAGCCCAATAGTCACTACATTGGAAAATAGTTTGTAGGTAGAATGAATGGAACAGATGTTACAAATTTCCTAGCAGTATGACAAATATTCTTTCTTCCAACAGGAAAACCAACTTGATGTTTTTATATATATTCTGCTGTAAGATACAGTTGTGTATGCCATGAATTTGTACTGTTGCAAATGGAGTACAAAAGCTAAAATAAATCTTTTGACAGACATAAAATATCTTTTTGAGATATAGAGTCAACATGCTGAAAAAAATCTGTTATTTTAATGCAGCATTACTTATAATGTTATAAAATCTGTTTCAAAGTTTGTTAATCAAGCTTTAATTAAAAATACAAAGCACTTCAACTAACAAAAGATTTAGTACACTGTCAATTTAGAATGATGAAATTCTTGGCACTCTGGCATAAGACTTTGTTCTGGAGGGAAATGAAATGATTTACTATAGTTTCCCATGGCAAAATCAACTAATATATAACTATATTTGCCACCCAGGGTTAATTTTTTCCCATGATTTTTAAATGCTTATGAGGATATTGCTCCCATTGAGAACAAAAGTAAGTTTGGTTATGTAGAAAGCTCTTGAAATCACTTATTATTTCTTATCTTTATAATAAGATAAGCTTGGTGAAGCTTATTTTGCCAAGGCCAAATAAACTAAGGATTGTTGGAAAAAGCAGTGTTGCAGTTTATCGGTTGCTTTCTTTGGATGGCTGTGCACCATAACCGTTACAGTTAAAAATGCAGTTGTTATTAATTGTGCCACCAAGTCAGCAAAAAGCCTCCAAATAGACATGACACTCCCTCACGCGCCTCCCAAATAGCAACAAAGTTGGCATGGTAACAATCCAACAAAATAATCTAACAAAAGTAATAGCATAGAAGCAAATTATATTATGGAGAAATTAATGAAAGAGCCTTTTGGAATCAAGCCAGGTCTAGCTTATTATAATATTGCTTTCTACAATGGCCAATTAAGATTCCCTCTATTGCTGTTATACCTAGCAGTTGATATTCAGAAATATAAGCAATCTGCTTTTGAAATTGGAATTGCATATATCTATCATGAGTACCCACCATGAATGGACTAGTCTTTGAAATTCAATTCCACTTTGTCATCAAACACACCTCACCTCATCTTGTGTTATCTTCCATAATATATACAGTTTAGAAAGAAATGCTCTCCTTTGGCTTAGATCATCTGCCGGTTTTACTGAATCATCATCCTGAATGGATGGATGGTCTTAATCGGGTGCCTTTACATTCACACACACAGTTAGAAACACCTAAGTAGTTATTACATTGCTGTATAATGTTATAGTCTCAGAATGGTTTATTGTGGGCACACATTTCTGCATTCCATTGTAGGAAGTTAGCACCCACCCCTCTACTAGAGGAATGAAATATCCTAGAAAATATTGAAAAAGGAAGAATATGTTTCCCTGAATGAGGAAAGGAGAAACATGTTTTAAATACAAAGCAGCTTCCTGCAGCTCCCTGCCCCCCCCCTCAGCTCCAGGGTGATGGGATTAAGACCTTCACCCTTAGGACATGATAGGATTAGCCCTCTACCACATAGCACCTGGAAATTACCAGCACTCAAACAAACTTGGGAGACAGCCTAAAAGGCTAGCTAAGACCCCCACCCCTGGACCACCAATCGGAGTGCATTACACAGGAACAGGAAACTAAGAGGTGGGGCCCAACAGAGGTCATAAAACCAAGGGACTCCGCATCTTTTCCTTCCTTTTCTCTGGACCCAACATCTGGAAGCATGTGATCCACCTTTTCTGTACAGGGGCTCATGCCATGTGCTCCTGTCCACCATATTAAACCACCTTTCCAAGCAACTTCCATGAATCCAGTGTATTTTTCCCCACTTGGAACTGAACCCAGAAGAATATTCCTTACAACACCATTTTGCCAAAAATTTATTGTTATCAAATCAAACTTTTTTTATTGTCAAAGAACAATATAAGGGGAGGGAGGTATAAGGTATTTAAAACCATAAAAAATGTAAAGCACAAAAATAAAATTACCTAAAAAGCTAAAAAATATATCAAACCCTCCAAAAACAATCTAAAGAGCAGGGTAAAAATAAATGGGCATAAAAATATGACAAAGCATAAAATACAAAAATACAGTAAATCTATTGTAAAAAAAAATCTCTATAATAACTGTCTAGGATGGTCATTAAAACCGCGTTTGTCACAGGTCATCTTCTGATATATTTTAAATGCTGCTATGCAGAACCTGGCAACACTGAATGTTGTAGCAGGGTTGGTATCTGAGAGCAGTAGGCAGATGTAGAATTGTCCTGTGTAAATTTACCATTAATTCAATAATGGTAAAATTAGGCTAATGCAAATACCTCTGTAATACAGGCACTGGATATGTTCTGTTGTTTCTATGTTTCCAAAGTTACAGAAGCATTGTCTCTCTGGATAGGGAATCTTCCTGTTTTGGCCTTCGGGGACAGCTGAGGAGAGGGCCATGCTTTTACCAGAGTAAAGGCACTGCGTGGTTAGGTACTTCAAGAAGGGTTACATACTGTATGCCATAGAAGAGGCAGAATACCTGTTGGATTCATTGGAGATTAGGTTGGAGACCTGGTTAGGTCTAATTGGTGCTCTGTTTCTGCTACATGCTGTTTAATGAGTGCCCTGACCTGATCATATCCCATGCCGAGTAAAAGACCTGGAGAGAATCCCAGGGGTGAAATCTTATTTGTCACCTATCTTTTTCTATGTGGATTAAAAATCAGCCCTCATAGTTAATGGGGCAAGTCCAAGAAGGAAAAAGGATGCTTTAAGCCAGTAGTTTAGTATGTGTTATCTCTACTTTCATGAGGCCTGTGTTTAGCCTCAAAGTACCATTAGAAACATATTTTGGGGCTTGAAGGGCTAATTTTAGGAATTTGGACTGAACAAGTTCTAATGGTGCAAAATTGGAGAAGGGCTACCATACAAAACACGTGCTATTGGCAGGGTGGTTTTGATTTAAATCAACTCTGATTTAAATCACAATTTAAATCATGATTTAAATCACTAGTAAAAAGGCTTGATTTAAATCAACTCAATTTAAATCATAATTTTTAAAGAGCAACTGTCATCTCTGTCCCACAGCGGCTCCTCCTTTGACCTGCTGTTGACTCACCGACAGTCCCAATATTGCAGAATATACAGCCTCATGCTAGATAACTAAGTTCCATTTCATGCTGAATAAACTAAATTATTAATGTATCTTAAATAGAAAACTATCTTTAAATAGATTTTTTTACTCCAAAAGCATTTTATTAAAATAAATTTGATAAAAATGTAAAAAATCCAATTTAAATTAAAAATATCCATTTAAAAAAATTAAAAAATCATCAATTTTTATCCACCCCAGCTATTAGCTTGGCTTCACATAATTTGGGCTTCAGAAATGTAATGGCTACCTCTTGCATTGAGGAATTTAAGGATTATTGTCAAAATTTTGAGTTGCGTGCTATTTTTCAGCTTTAATAGAATAGTGCTTTCCTTAAAAGCTGGAGTTCTTGAAAAGAAAGGAATTTCAGTTTAAGAGAGTATTTACATTGCAAATAGTTATTGAGTTATTGAGATACTTCAAATATGAATGGACAATGTTGCACCTTTCATTGAATATTCTTGCTAGGCTCCTTCTAGCAGATGAGGAAGATTAACAAATGAGTTTCCAGAGCATGGTTTGTTTCTTCCATAATAAGCCAGAACTAGAAACCATGTCTTAAAGGTTTTCAAAGGTGCTTAATTCCTGAAATTTCCTGAGCCCCTTCCAAGCAGTATCTGATAGTTAATCATTTGTAGATACCAATCTGCTTAATTTATTATAACTAATTTCGCTGTTAACAATACAGATACAGACTGCTTAGTTTATTATAACTAATTTTGCTATTAACGATACAGTAAGCATCATACGTGGATGCTTACTAACCAGCTGGATCTTTTTAACCAAGATGCTAGCTTTTAGAAATCACATATTTTAATATTCCAGCATAATTTGACGGAGCATTGCTTTTTCTGCTCTGCTGGACGGACTTGGTTTGAAAATTCTTTCAAAAAAGGTCTCTTGAAAATTGCTTGGAAGATGCCAAATGCTTTCTGAATCAAAGTAAAATTGCTAATTTCCTAATTCACTGGATGTAATCTGTTTTTCAGGCAAAGTAGTAAAATGAGAAAGTTGTAATGAGAATGAGTCTTATATAAGAACCACAGTGGCGCAGTGGTTAGAGTGCAGTACTGCAGGGTACTTCTGCTGACTGCTGACTGACTGCAATTTGGCAGTTAGAATCTCACCAGGCTCAAGGTTGACTCAGCCTTCTATCCTTCTGAGGTGGGTAAAATGAGGACCCACATTGTTGGGGGCAATATGCTGACTCTGTAAACCACTTAGAGAGGGCTGTAAAGCATTGTGAAGCGATATATAAGTCTTAAGTGCTATTGCTATATAACAGTGAGGGCTAACCTTTTTGTCGTTGTGTGCTGAAAGTGCGCCAGCACCCATAATGCAATGTGCGCATGCCCCATGCATGTGCGCGTGACCCCCCCATGCTGCCCCCACCCCCATGCATGCGCCTGACTTCCCATGCCCCCACGCATGCACGTGCAACTCCCACGAATGCATGCGTGTCTCCCGCACACACACACACCATGCATGCACAGCAGAGACCTGAAAATCAGCTGGCTGGTGGGAGGTGCACGTGCATGCGCAGTGGAGCTGAGCTGGGGTTAAGCTCATGTGCCCACAGAGAATGCTCTGCATGCCACCTGTGCCATCACGGCTATATAATAAGTGTCAGCCCTGGAAGCCATCTTTTTCTTTGGATCTTCAGCATTTAGTGCTGTGGGAAACTGAGACGGGGGGGAATTGTATGGAGTGGGGAGATATTTAGCCATAATAACATTATTTTCTCTGACAGTCAAGGACATCCTGCCCTGCACCTGGAGTGTTGTGGCTGGGAGGCGTCTCCAGTTGGGACAGTGCATTGATTGGACCATGTGATGGACATGTGGGTGCAGGGGAAGGGACTTGGACTTTCTTTTGGGTGGGGAAAACCTGCAAGCTTCAGATTCGGGTTTTCCCAGATGTGCCAATATGACATCTCTAATAAAATGGAACTTTGAGGAACTTCTAGCCTCAGAGTCTTCTTTTATTGGGGGTGTTACTTGGAACCCTGACATTATGCTTTCAGTAGTTTCAATATTACGATACTTGCTAGATAGTTGGGAAACACCTCTTTTGTAGAACTTGTGTGCATGTTCTGTGATTGACATGTAGTTCCTTGTCTCAAGCATTTTAATATTCATCCAGCACTTAAAAAAATAATTTCACAAACATAATTGTTACAATATAAGCAACTTATATGAAATTAATTGTTTTATTTACAGATCATTGCCATAGAATCATCAACAAAATAAGAGGTAGAATAATAGCTACTTTAACCATCAGGCAGGCCAAGAATAGCCACAGATCTGTTAAGCACAATACACCAATTTTCAAACAGGTTTTTAAAGAATTCCTTAAATGGTTCCTTCTTAAGACAATTTTATTAGTCTTTGCAAACTGAGACCTCTTTTCAAATATTATCAGAGCAAAGAAAATCCTTTATTATTGCTTTATCTTTACTCTTAAGAGATATCCACTGTGCTATATATTTGTGCATAACCAGATTTTCAAGTCCATTGCCAAATCACCATTTGATAAAATATGTAACTATATAAAAGTTGCACACACTCTTTAAAGAAACAAAGCAAGAAAAAAACTTCCTGGATTTATTAAGGCACTTTCTAAAATTCTGAATAGAATAAAAGTCTTCAGTTTTCTAATTCAATTTGATTTTCATCAGCTGCTTGCTACAGTATTTAATCCAATTTATTTTGCTGCCTGGCATTATTATTGATTGTGTGATTATATCCATTCATAAAAATGCATTTCTATTTCTGCAAAATGTTTGTCAGCTGAAAATTGCAGATCTACTTTGTTCAGATAAGTTTTCATTGGAAGTCTATGGTATATTTATTTCTATGATGTATTTCTAAAATTTGATCTTTTTCCAATAGAGCCATTGCTAAATTAGAATTGGCTATGTAAACTGGCATCTTTATTTAAATTAGAAAATCCTGGATAGGTAGAGATTTATTATGAAAAGCCAAAAACTGTATTTATAAATATAATATGTTCAAGTCCCCCCCCCCATTTATTTATAATGTGTTTTCTGCTGTTTTCTGCTGTTCACACCTTAAGAATAGAATAGAATAACAGAGTTGGAAGGGACCTTGGAGGTCTTCTAGTCCAATCCCCTGCTTAGGCAGGAAACCCTACACCACTTCGGACGAATGGTTATCCAACATCTTCTTAAAAACTTCCAGTGTTGGAGCATTCACAACTTCTGGAGGCAGGCTGTTCCATCGATTAATTGTTCTAACTGTCAGGAAATTTCTCCTTAGTTCTAAGTTGCTTCTCTCCTTGATTAGTTTCCACCCATTGCTTCTTGTTCTACCCTTTGGAAAATAGTTTGACTCCCTCTTCTTTGTGGCAACCCCTGAGATATTAGAACACTTCTATCATGTCTCCCCTAGTCCTCCTTTTCATTAAACTAGACATACCTAGTTCCTGCAACCTTTCTTCATATGTTTTAGCCTCCAGTCCCCTAATCATATTTGTTGCTCTTCTCTGTACTCTTTCTAGAGTCTCAACATCCTTTTTGCATCGTGGCGACCAAAACTGAATGCAGTATTCCAAGTGTGGCCTTACCAAGGCACTATAAAGTAGTATTAACACTTCACGTGACCTTGATTCTATCCCTCTGTTAATGCAGCCTAGAACTGTGTTGGCTTTTGTGGCAGCTGCGGCACACTGCTGGCTCATTTTTAAATGGTTGTCCACTATGACTCAAAGGTCCCTCTCACAGTTACTACTGTTGAGCAAGGTACTACATATACTGTACTGTGCATTTTGTTTTTCTTTCCTAAATGTAGAACCTTACTTTTTTCACCATTGAATTTCATTTTGTTAGATAGCGCCCAATGTTCAAGTCTGTCAAGATCCTTCTGTATCTTGAGCCTATCTTCTGGAGAGTTGGCTATTCCTGCCAGTTTGGTGTCATCTGCAAATTTGATGAGTTCCCCATCTATCCTCTCATCTAAGTCATTGATGAAGATGTTGAAGAGTACTGGGCCTAAAACAGAGCCTTGGGGTACTCCACTGCATACTTCCCTCCATGTAGATGCAGTTCCATTGAGCACAACACGTTGAGTGTGGTTGGTCAGCCAGTTTCGAATTCATCTGGTGGTGTTGCTGTCTAACCCACATTTTTCTACATTATCTAGTAGTAGGTTATGGTCTACTTTATCAAATGCCTTACTGAAGTCCAAGTAAATTATATCGACAGCATTCTCTGGTCCACTAATTTTGTCACTTTGTCAAAAAATGCAATAAGATTAGTCTGGCATGATCTGTATTTGACAAACCCATGTTGGCTTTTGGTTATTACCGTATTTTTCGGAGTATAAGACGCACCTTTTTACCCTCAAAAAGAGGGTGAAAACCTGGGTGCGTCTTATACACCGAATGCAGCCCCACCCAGCCACCCCCACCCTTTGGCCTCTGCCTGCCAGCAATTTACCTTTTTGCAGCAAACAGGGCAAAGCACAAGAAGAGCACAAGAAGAGCTAAACTGCCTCCCGATCTACAGCTGAGGGAGGCTTGCAAGCCACGTGGTAAGATGAAACTAACTACAGTGGCTGTAATGTGACAAATTGCTGGGAGATAAACTGCTGGGAATATTAGGCTGCTAAAATGGAAAGGAGGCAAGCTATAGTTGCTATGGCTCAGAGCTAGAGCTTTTGCCTCACAATCAGGAGGTTGTAAGTTCTATCCTAGGTAGAGGCAGATTCTGTTAATACGTTATTTTGTTAAATGTTTGTAGAGTGTTCAAATTATTAGACTTATTTTTTAAAGACTGCTTTATTATTGTTCTAGACAACTTAACAAAATGAAGAAGCTTTTAAAAATAAATGCTTGCTCTGAAGAGGCCCAGTGCTATTGTATCTTTTAAATAGCACAGAATACTTCCAGAAAGCCACATCAATGTTAAAGATCTGTAAAAGTATAATCTGAAATGTCCTGTTTTAGTATTAAGTATTAGTATTAAGTATTAGTAATAAAAGAAGGCAGCTGAGAAACCCTGATTTAGTCATGTTTGGAGTAGATCTATTTAAATCATTGGGAGGAGTTAGTGTGATTACATTTAAGAAAACTTTCTGGGATTAATATACTGCCATAATGTACATTTCTCCAATTCTTTGCTATTTCTATGGGTCAAGCACACATGCACAGAAATACACAGCAAACAGTGTATATCATCTGTACTGTTTGCTGTTTGCTGTTTGGCAAATTGTTGGGAGGCAGAGGCCTTTTTTACTTGTTTTCCTCCCCCAAAACTAAGGTGCGTCTTATACTCCGAAAAATACGGTACTTTGTTTGCTTCTAGGGGTTCGTTAAGCAATTCTTTGCAATTACTTTTAACAAAGAAAAAATGTGAAATTAATTTATGCAATCTATTAGCATGCAATAGATTTAATTTATTTGTACAATTAATGGCTAGCCATACAGTATGTATAGGAATATTGCACAATATTGCTAAAGAACATTTTCACTAAGTAGGAATTAAATTTTACTCTATTAAGTTATATTTTTTAAATTTTAACTCATTGTTAACTTGTAAAGGATTAGGTAAATACTGTTGAGTCAATCTTGACTCCTGGTAAGTATGCAAATTAAGTTTTCCTGTAACATGATGGAATTTGTTTTATTTCCCAATCTAGTCTGTAGCACTGAGATTTTTCTCTCATTCATAGTTCAATATATTATCATATATTAGTCAGATATTCCTGCTTACCTTGTTCAACCAAGGTCAGCTAACTAACTGCTGCTTGCCTAAAACAATAAATATTTATTTGGGGGGGAAACTGAAAATATAATAGCACAATATATGATACACAATTACTGGTATGTAAATATTAATAGAAACAATATTCATCCTAAATCATGCTGTGTTTCTGTTTTACTGTATAACTAATACAGTATAATTAATACTAATTTAGCATGAATCATTTTTATTCTATAAATATAAAATTGAAAACCAACAATCCCTTAAATAAAATTGAATCTGAATTATTTTCATAAGGAGAGTGTTAATTTATGGAATCAATTATACTAAAACTAATGTTATTTGAAAATAAAATTTTTTGTTTTGATCAAAAGCCCAACTGATTCATCTCTATCTCACTGATTATTCTGAAGAAAAATATATGTACAGAGGAAAATAGTTTGCTTATTTACTTTTTTTAAAATCAATTTTAAAAACCCATCTCAACAAGCAACTCTGGGCATTGAGCAGCATTAAAATAAAATAAAAACAATGTCAAGCATTACAAAACTTAAAATATAAAGCAACTGAGAAATATCAAATATCTCATCACTGGTACAACCAAGAAGTAGCTCAGTGAATATACTCAAGGCCCTAAGCATAGAACCAGGTCTTATAGGCTCTTCAAAATGGTCATGGAAATCCTAGTTGTTTATAAAACTCTCAAAATCTATTTGGGTTGTACTTGAAATGAGCATAAGATACTACTGAACACAAAATGATACTATTCTATGTTTTGGGTAAGGAACTACAGACTCTGTTATACATTTTTACAAAGATTTTTCAGTAAAATGTGCTAGCTGCATCCTTTTATGCTTTTAAAATGGACTCATTATAAACTATCTACTACTACTAACCTATAACTTGCATTTGGTGAATAAAACCATGTAAATATACTCCAGATATTGCATCTGACAAAATTGTAAAAAACAATGTTATGTACTTTGAGGCTGCTCTATTAAGTGGTACAAAAAACATGGTAAAGTATATTGCCAGAGGTTTGTTTTTTTTAATTAACCAGTTTGGATTCCAATTTAAACTCTGCATTTTAAAAAAAAATCTGTTTGAACAATGCAACCATTTCATGGTCAATTCTGTACATTTCTGATGTATTTCAGATATTAACCAGGGGTGAAATGCTCCCGGTTCGGGCGGGCCAGTCAGTCCTAGGCCAGTCGCCAAGGCAGTGCGAGGTCCCACCCACCCACCCGGACGCCACCATTTGTGTTCTTTTACCCTCTGGGCATGCACAGAACGCTTTGTGCATGCGCAGAGGGTAAAAGAACCCAAATGGCGGCATCTGGGCGGGTGGACGGAGCCTCGCACTGCCTTGGCGACCGGCTCTACAACGACTGCCTGGCCTGCCCGAACCGGGAGCATTTCACATCTGATATTAACAGGTTTAAATAATTTTGTATTAAATATTGTCTGCATGCAGAAAGGTACTAGTATTTAAACTAAATGAAAGAAAGTAAAGAAAGATTTTAATGTTGAAATGTGTGAATTGAAATTTATTTTTCTTTCTTTTCAGACATACTGCTTTATAGTGACAGAAGCAACTTAAAGAGAATTAAAAAAATAAGATCGATGAAAAAATCATTGGAATATTTGCTGTTCATAAAATCATAAGAAAATCTTCCATTCTTTGGATGCCCAAACATTTAAAACAAAAACTTTTGATTTCCTATGCTGTCAGGCTATATTTGATCTGCTCTTGTGATTAATAAGGAGAAGCTAGAAGAAAACAATATGGCTCATATTAGTTTCGCTTTAAAGATTTGCCAGCTGGCACTGGGATTGCTCATACATTCATTTCAAGCAACTTCCATACAAAATAATGAATGCCCACAATTGTGTGTCTGTGAAATAAGACCCTGGTTTACTCCTCAGTCAACCTACAGAGAAGCTCCAACAGTTGACTGCAATGATCTTCGTTTAACAAAAATCCCCAGTAACCTTTTCAGTGATACTCAAGTCCTTCTCTTACAAAGCAACAATATTGCCAAGACCACAGATGAACTCCAGCAACTTTTCAATTTAACAGAGTTGGATTTTTCACAAAATAATTTTACTAGCATAAAAGATGTGGGATTATCAAATCTTTCTCAGTTAACCACTTTACACTTGGAGGAAAATCAGATCACAGAGATGACAGACTATTGCCTACAAGACCTGTGCAATCTACAGGAACTTTATATCAACCATAATCAAATCAGTACAATTTCTGCAAATGCATTCTCAGGCTTGAAGAATCTTCTAAGACTTCATCTTAATTCCAATAAATTAAAAGTTATTGACAGTCGTTGGTTTGATTCTACACTTAACTTGGAAATTTTGATGATTGGAGAAAATCCTGTGATTGGAATACTAGATATGAACTTCAAATCACTGTCAAATTTAAGAAGTCTAGTTCTGGCTGGAATGTATCTGACTGACATCCCTGGAAATGCTCTAGTGGGCTTAGATAGTCTTGAAAGTCTCTCATTTTATGATAACAGATTGGCTAAAGTTCCTCAGCTTGCACTTGAGAAAGTCCCAAATTTAAAATTTTTAGATCTTAACAAAAACCCAATCCATAAAATTCAAGAAGGAGATTTCAGAAACATGCTTCGATTGAAAGAACTTGGGATCAACAACATGGGAGAGCTGGTGTCTGTTGATAGGTATGCACTAGACAATCTTCCTGAGCTTACAAAGCTTGAAGCAACCAATAACCCAAAGTTATCTTACATACATCGTTTAGCATTTCGGAATGTTCCTGCTCTGGAAAGCTTGATGCTTAATAATAATGCCTTGAATGCAGTCTACCAAAAAACAGTGGAATCCCTTCCAAATTTGCGGGAGATTAGTATTCACAGTAATCCACTCAGGTGTGACTGTGTCATTCACTGGATCAACTCAAACAAGACCAATATTCGTTTCATGGAGCCCTTATCAATGTTTTGTGCTATGCCACCAGAATACAAAGGACAACAAGTAAAGGAGGTATTAGTACAGGATTCTAGTGAACAGTGTCTTCCAATGATTTCACATGATACTTTCCCAAACCATTTGAATTTGGACATTGGCATGACTGTCTTTTTGGATTGTCGGGCTATGGCAGAACCTGAGCCAGAGATTTATTGGGTTACTCCACTTGGGAATAAAATAACTGTGGAAACACTTTCAGACAAATATAAGATTAGTAGTGAAGGCACACTGGAAATATCAAATATTCAGATGGAGGATTCAGGAAGATACACATGTGTAGCTCAAAATATAGAAGGTGCAGATACAAGAGTGGCTACTATAAGAGTGAATGGAACACTTCTTGATAGTACTCAGGTGCTGAAAATTTATGTCAAGCAAGCGGAGTCTCATTCCATCCTAGTTTCTTGGAAAGCTAACTCTAATGTTATGACATCTAACTTAAAATGGTCATCTGCAACTATGAAGATTGATAATCCACACATTACATACACTGCAAGGGTCCCAGTTGATGTGCATGAATACAACCTTACACATTTGCAACCCTCCACAGATTATGAAGTCTGTCTCACGGTATCTAATATCCATCAGCAAACTCAGAAGTCTTGTGTAAATGTTACTACAAAAAATGCAGCGTTTGCCCTTGATATTACTGACCAAGAGACAAGCACAGCCCTAGCTGCAGTCATGGGATCCATGTTTGCTGTTATTAGTCTTGCCTCTGTTTCTGTCTACGTCGCAAAAAGGTTTAAAAGGAAAAACTATCATCATTCATTGAAAAAATATATGCAAAAGACCTCTTCTATTCCTTTGAATGAACTCTATCCTCCACTTATTAATCTCTGGGAAGGTGACTGTGAAAAAGAAAAGGAAGGCTCGGCAGAAACCAAGCCAACTCAAGTGGACACATCCAGAAGCTATTATATGTGGTAACTCAGATAATATTTTGCTTCTGGTAGTAAGGAGCACAAAGACTTTTTTTGCTTTATTCTGCAAAAGTGACAAGTTTGAAGACTTTTGTATTTTCTGACTTTGCTAGTTTTGTGGCAGAGTGGTGAGGACAGGTGGATATTTCAATTTTTTTTAGTATAGCGTATCGCAATTGTTTCCACACAAAAATGGCAGCTTCACCTAGCTTCCAATTTTTTTTAGTTGTGCTTAATTTAACAAAGTTTATCTAACTATTAAAAAAAATTAAAGGCTAGGATTGCCCTTTGATTTTCAAGTCGCTTGATCCCCTTTCTTCTGAAGCCATCAACAGGAAGTACAGTATCCTACAAAATCTTAACGATTCCAACTTGAAAATACATTAAACCAGCTTTGTCATAATCTGGTCTAAGGACTCTTTTAAATTTGAGATAAGATGACAAGATTTTGAACAATTTTAGTTGGCTGTACTGTAATGTTGTATCAACTGATTTGAATGTTTTTGACTATGAACAATTGATTTTTCTTTTTTAATAGTTGAAGAAACTTAGGTAAAGCTAACAAAACAATTAAAATATGTACACTTTTTCAATGTAACAAACTAAATGTTAATTATCTTTTATTATATTTAGTAGAAACTTTAAATAATGTAGTTTTTTTCTGTGTAATCCACCAACACCTGGCATAGAATGAAGATGAGAGTACAATAAATTATAGTTTTGTTGTTTGTTTTTTAGAAGAGTTGCAATAGTGTATCCTTAGGTTGCATCACCAGCTTTATTGGGTGATTTATGTTTTGACATAAAATATATTCAATCTTCTATAAAATGATACCTCTCTAAGGTCAAATTAGAATCTTTTTTTAAATCCTTAGTAAATATGAATTTATTCACAGTTTATATAGTAAAGCTAGAAATATTGATTAATCAGAAAGATGACTGCTGAAGAAAAAGTTTAGCTTTTATATAAATTTCATGATAATTATGCTTACAGAAATACATTTTTACATTTAGAAATACATTTAGAGCCGTAGTGGTGCAGTGGTTAGAGTGCAGTACTGCAGGCTACTACTGCTGACTGCTGGCTGCCAGCAGTTCAACAGTTCAGATTTCACCAGGCTCAAGGTTGACTCAGACTTCCATCTTTCCGAGGTGGATAAAATGAGGACCCAGATTGTTGGGGGCAATATGCTGACTCTGTAAACTGCTTAGAGAGGGCTGTAAAGCACTATGAAGTGGTATATAAGTCTAAGTGCTATTGCTATTTTTGCTTACTTTCTAAAATACACAGAAGTTACCATTGCCATTAAGGTAAGTTAAAAAGACAATTGGATCCAGCCATATTCTTTAGCACTGCAGTCTTAAGTACATTTTTTAAGCCACATACCCTATTGATACCTGCAGCAAATGTGTTCAATTTATAGTTCTTTGTTAGGTCAGGTTGGTCGTGAATTAATTGCTCCCAATAAGAATCTTAAAGAACACATATTTTTTATTCCTTCTTTGTGAGAACTGGCTATTTTACTTCTGCTTTGTGTTCTTCAGCCAGTTACTATTAGTGGATCGGTTTAGAACTGCTGCATTTGCTCAAAAAACTTTGGTGATCTTTGGAAAACTGAGCTTTTTGAAAGTCCAGTTAAAGAGCTTCCACTTCAACATGACTTTAACAACTATCTATATTGTTATTAAAGTCAATTGAAATGACAGGAAGGAGGTTCTAAGTCAAATTCCAGTCAAGTTTCTTTTGTCCATAGTACAAAATTTCTATTATTTTTTAAAGCAGCTGCCGTTTTCAATATTTATTATGAAACAGCCATATAAATCACGGGGTTCTGATTTATTTTTCAGTCCCATAATCAAAGTTGCATTAGCAAAATTAGATGTTGAAAGTCTATACTCATCCAGCTCTTGCTTAATTATAACTCCTAACATTTTTACAAAGCTACAATAGCTGGAATATGTAATTGAGCAACATCTACAGTAGTGAAACAAAATTTGTGTTTCAAATCTGAAACAAATCATGTTCTTGAAGTTCTGCTAAATCCTTTCAGATCAGCTGCAGCACAACTGAAATAAAATCTAGAGCACTTTGATTGTTCCAGATTTTCCATAAAACAAAATTAGGAGTTATTTTGGAATAATTTTATGGAGCAAGTAGGACATAGTTGGTGTGTTTTGCCCTTATTACCCATAGCATTTCCTAGTGCATGAAAAGTGCATATTTTCTCATTATGTGCTGCACTCATTCATGTTAACTGGCCCCAATTTGCCCCGGTTCAGACCTGTATGTTGGAAAAAAAGATGGACTTGTGTAATTGTGTCATGGAATAAATGGAATAGGTGTCCACCTGTCCTTTTATAGAACCAAAGAATAACGACCTTGACATGCAGATGAAAATATATATGGATTCTTAGAACAAGTTCTTGAGTGGACAGAAACAATTATTTTGTGATTTGCTAATTCAACAGGACTATTGCCTACATATGTGGATAAAGGTTTGAGTCCATTTTGTGGCAGAATCACTTTAAGACAGTTGTTATAGAATGGTTAGATTGTTTTTTTGGGGGGAGGGCAAGCATAATAAAGTCAGTGGCAACAGCACTGGTATTATTAGCCTTCTGCACTCTGAAGTCCATTTTTTCATTCTTTGAGAAGATAATCTGCAGATTTTATGCTGTAGCTTAGCAAGTGACTGTGGTTAATGTCTTATGTATGTTTTGTTTCAGAATATTTCCCTTTTTAATCTTTCGACTTATTTGTTTGGAAGTGCTTTCTCTTGGGGACCCTAACCATGAATGAATATGTCAATGTGATTCAGATCAAGCACAAGCTACTCAGCCAGAGGAGTCTAACCTTCAGTATAATCTACCTTGCTGCATTTTTTACTTTAAATGAATGACAAGTATCTCCCACAGTGCCATTCAAATGTATTTTTCAGAGCGTAACTAGCTAAGCAAGATTAGGCCAAATGTTTCATTTTTTTACACTTTTTGTTCTGAATGTTCTGAAGCCAATTAAAGTCTAATTTTCCCTTTTGTGAAAACAAATGAACATTGACACAAGAGTGTCACAAACGGCAGTTGAATGCTGAACAATAAGTTGAAGATTGAGTTATGCAGTATGACTTCTGGCTGTTAAATACTGCTTTGAGAAATAATGTTATTTATTTATTTATTATTGGTCCTTCTATGCCGCCCTACTCCTGAGGGACTCAGGGCGGCGTACAGCATTATACAAGAACACTAGATAATAAACAACCATTAAAACAAAGTTAAAAAGTTAAAAATTAAACAGTTAAAAATATTCACCACCAGACATAACGGGGGAGAGCACAGATGGAACTAGTCTCAACCCCCTGCCTGCAGGAAGAGCCATGTCTTAACGGCTTTTCGGAAGGCCAGCAGGGTGGGGATGGTTCGGGTATCTGGGGGAAGTTGGTTCCAGAGCACCCGGCCTGCTCTGGAACTTTTACGTGCTGCATAAAAAAACATATAAACATTTTGCCTCAGTTCAAATCTAATTCAGGAAATAGTTTTACTAGGCCAGCTCAAAGTTACAAATAGTAAGGAAAGCTTTAGCTGATTTCTGACCCATCCCAAGCAATCAGCCAGTGCAACTTTGATTATACTTCCTATCAGTGATTGGACTAAACCTGTCAGGACCTGAGAACCAAGAACAACGCATGGAGTTATTTAAAAGGAGTTTTCTTTATTGTTCTTTACTTAAAGACAGAATCCCAACTAAATTCCTCTACAAAAATCTTTTGAGAGCAGATTGTTAATGAATTTGATCTTTGCTGCACACAGCTAAGTGATATAAAACATTTTAAAAGTACACACTATCTCCATCACCATAAAGGAACAGCCCTACAGCATTTCAGGGTAATCCAGTGATTTCAATTCATGTTGTCTGAACCAAGATATCTGCCAAGTAGAGTAATAAAAAAAGTTCTATCTAATTCTGCTAATTCTTCTACTTCTCTAAACATGTGACATTCAAAATAATGATAGGTGCTGGTCTCTGCACACACTGCATCCAGCTTTAATAATGTATTAACTGCCTAATCAAACTGGCAGTTTACAACACATACATCACCTAGAAGCAAACATGAACATTTTCTTCATACAAATCCAAAATTCATTCACCACCAAATTCCCCTGCAGTAATGTTCTGTCATGACTTCCCTCTAAAATACAGTATGGGAGGCTTCATCTGAACTTCTGCAGACAAGGTGTTCTGTAGGATACATGACATGCTATCACTCAATGCAACTGAGATAAACACTGAAATGGTTGTTTCTACCTGATCATCAAACTCCAAAGACTTCTTTGACTTGTCCTTGGCAATAACAGTAAATGAGTGGCTGGCCTTAAAAATCTAAATTGAAATAAATCAATACCACTGCCACAGCCACACCACTAGAGTTCTATCAAGGTTTCCTTGTCTTTAAACAAGTTGGTGCATTATGTACCAATTGCAGCTTTTGGATACTTTTCAAAGGTAGGCTCATGGGCAGATGATGATGATGTGGATAACTGTTGCCAGGGTATCATTGTTCCAGGAAAAAAGTGCATGGGTATACCAGCTGATCTGAGCAAAGTCCCTTTAACCATGCCTTCTACCTGCCTATCTAACAGTAGTCATGAAGCAAAACTTTAGGATGCTGGACTTTGTTCTTCACATACAACAAACTGTTAGACAAACATTTGAGCAGAAGAATCTATAACAATTTAGGGCAATTTAGTTTCTTCCAGATAATACAAAGAAAGTTATAGTAGTAAACTCTGGGTAAAAGTAGAAAAATCCATTATGTAATCCCAAAATAGATTGCTTTGGTTCCTGCATGTATTTCCATTGTTCCCACTGTCTTCTTTTATGCCTTTAACCTATGCTGAGAAAAATTAAATATTTCTGTCCAGATATTTCTATGCCTTCTTACTATTCTACATAGTATTATATCATCTATGTGATAGACTAATTTATGGAATTAATCTAAGGAGAACAGGTAGTGAAATCCTGCCTGCTAGTATCCATTGATTGTGACTAATGGAAAAATTGATTTTGACACAAATATTGAATGTGTATTTTACTGGACAGGCAGCAAAGAAAACTACATGTTTAGTATCTCTTTCCAAGATGATTTTATTGTGGATTAACCTGGGTGATAAAAAGATATCTGAGCACATAACATTGATCGTGTAATTGTTCTCCGGGACTAAATGGACATGTATTTATACATGATTTTTCCTATTTTCCCTCTAGCCATTCATATTTTAGAAATAAAATGTCCCTGCTTCTTACATAGAATACTATGCAATTTCTACATGGATTAGCATAAATAAAAAGCACCCTATAAACATGATATTATTTTTTCACTCAAATTTCTCAAATCAAGAGGCATTTATTCACCAGGTATGTGTTGAAAAGTTTCTGTGAGTCATTTCTGATTTAATTTGCACCCAACATTCAAAGCAAAGCAAACAACCCCTCTTAGTTCAGCTAGCAAAAAAATAGCTTGATTTTTAGTTATTAAACTTCAGCAAAACATCAAAAATAATTAACTGACAAATTGGGACAAAATTATAGCAAAATCAGAAAAAGAATTGAATAAGCAAGCAATAAAATAGTAAAAGAGTTAATAACAAAATTCTATCTATCATCTACTCTATCTACCTACCGGTACCTACCTAACTACCTACCTAATCTAGAATCTATTTTGCATCAAAAACAACAATTTTGTGGACAGGAATTATATATCCAATAAGAGGGAACTGAAAGGGTGCTTCAGGCAGATAAAATTGTCACACCTTGAATGATGCTACTTCTGTTCAATCAATGCTGCTTATTATAGTGGTGTTGCAACAACAATGCTGAGGATTAAAAGTGAAATACACTGAAATTCATTTTTATCTCTGTCCTCTACAACAGATTATAATTTTAGCTTTCTAAGCAACGATTTCTGAAATGCTGCAAGGCTTTATGATCTTTATGGTCTGGTTTTTAGATCATAACTCACAGTGTAAACATCTCCAGTATTTTAATCTTCCATTTTACACTTCATTGCTGATCTAAAGTTAACTTCGTAGCAGAAACTTGAATAGATTTTCAGGCACTTCAGTTCCAATTTGAGCTGTCCTGAGGGAAGCTATAACTTTATTGAAAAACATTTAATTTCCTACAACAATAGAATAAAAGATAAAACAGAGTTCAGTTAGCCATTCTGCATCAGAATGGAAAAATACAACTCTTATCCACAACTTCACATACCATGAACTTAAATGGTCAATTTGCTTGGAAAAAAGAAAATGTTACATAAAGTCTCCCTTCCTCCCTCCCTCTCCTCAGCAATATATCTTTATCCACCAGCATTTTCTGCAAGATAAGCACTGTATCACAACTATTATTTATTTTTAACTTTTATGGACCTTATATATCATTGCATTTGTTACTGAATAAACAATTCCTATATTCTGTGTTTATAAATAGGGAGAAAATACACAAACTGGTAACAAACTGATTTAAACCAATAAATGGTCTAAATCAAAAGTTAACATCAGAGATCAGTAAAGTAACTATTTTTGTATCCTGTCTTTATTATTGTTACAAACAACCTAAACAGTGGTGGGTTGCTCCCGGTTCCGACCGGTTCTTAGAACTGGTAGCGGTGGCAGTGGGAGGCTCCGCCCACCCACCCGGGATGCTTCTGCGCATGCGCAGAAGCGTCGCATGCATACGCCAGTCCGTAGCAAACTAATTCAGAACCCACTACTGAACCCAAGGCAGTGAACATATCCAACACATCTTCTTCCTCCTATTTCAACCAATTCCTAGATTATGAGAAGGACCATTTCACAATATTATTGTGGCCATTTAGTGACCTTTCTAAAACTAACAGATTGCAAGTTTTACTCTATGGTTCTTGCTGTGCCAAGGGGGTGGGGGATGTGAAGGCAGTGAAAAGATGCCTCTTCAAGGTCCTTACTGGTGTCATTTCCTGAGGGATCTGGAGATATCCTCTTCTCTCTGTTCTTTCAAATAGTCAGAAACATTGGGATAAGCTGATCCTAAAGATACTCCAATCCTGAGTCAATTTGCTGGCTGCAATTCTTTGCATTGTATTTCTGCTCCTTGGAAGATCTGATTCTATCCTCAGAAGCCCTTATGTGGATAAATTCTCTGGATTATTTAGCAAATAACTTTTAAGGTTTACTTTCAAAATCGGTCTCAATAAGAGTTGACTAATCATTTGAAGTTTTCAAAATATGTTTGTAAATACAAAAACTATTTCTGCCATTTCACAAAAAACTGAGATATACAATATCCATGGAAAATCTTACAGTGGAGACATCTATCGTATAGATAGAAGTTCATACTGATGTTCATAAGTATCCATGGTAATTACACGTTCTGAGCAGTATAACAAAATATGTGTATATTATAGGTACAAATTAGAGAACAAAATTATGGTGTTCACATCACAAGCTGTGCTGCAGTAAAAGTTCTACAGGTTAATTTTATTTATTAAAATAAGTCCTTCTGTCATGCAAATATATGCAAGCAATTTATAAAAATACAACCAATGAGGTAATATTACATTAAAATACAATAGAACAAACATTCGAATAAGACAAATATAACTAATCAATGGTTGTAAATAAGGTTTTGCACATGTCAGATATAATTGGGAAGAAACACTTAAGCAGAGCACTTTTCTGCTATTAATTTGTCTGCTTTAGAGAACTTCCTTATTCAAGCTCATGCCAGTCTTACCGGCCCAAAGTCTGACTTTTTTTTTCAGAGTGCCATAAAGTCTTTAAAAAAAATAGTTCCAAATTATTTTTACCAAATTATGTTTGTAGAGTACACAGCAGAGAAGTGATATTAAAAAGTCAATATGGCAGCCATATGCCTTCAATTAAAACCTTCCTTTT
This sequence comes from Diadophis punctatus similis, assembly GCA_023053685.1. NCBI lineage: Eukaryota > Metazoa > Chordata > Lepidosauria > Squamata > Dipsadidae > Diadophis > Diadophis punctatus. The sequence continues at coordinate 214,916,992 of JALIGW010000002.1, read as the reverse complement.
TAATTCCACCACAATATTCATTGCAACTCAGTTACAGTGGCAATAAGTGACTGTTGGGAGACCTTAAAGAACAGGTTAGGAATAGATTATCATGGAGGAAATCTATCTGTGTGGTTGCTAGGAGTCAAAAATGACTTGATGGTGCATAATCAATCAAAAGCATGGTTGTGACTGCCATCTTGATTTTTTTTATTGCCCCTTCAGACACCCCTGGCTCTCATTCTAAATTAAAGCAGCAGCACATCCTAAAATTCTGGGAAATAAAGGTGATTTCAACAAGCACTAAACTTCAGCTGAGCTGGCACATGTTTTGTTTCTACAGAGCACGGTTGATAAAAGATTAAAAACAGGGCATCATGTGAAAAGTTCTCCTATTGAATTCTTTAAGCTGCAAACCTACTTTGACAAGTGATGTCAACCTGGTACATCTGGAAAAATATAAAGAGATATATTAATATTTTATATTAATATAGATTTTTTATTATTATTATTATTATTATTATTATTATTATTATTATTATTATTATTATTATTATTATTATTATTATTATTATTATTATTATTATTATTATTATTATTATTATTATTATTATTATTATTATTATTTATTCACAAAAAATGTAATACACAGCAAACGAGATTTATATGCTGGATTTCGTATCACTATTTATTATTATTATTATTATTATTATTATTATTATTATTATTATTATTATTATTATTATTATTATTATTATTATTATTATTATTATTATTATTATTATTATTTATTCACAAAAAATGTAATACACAGCAAACGAGATTTATATGCTGGATTTCGTATCACTATTTTATTATTATTATTATTATTATTATTATTATTATTATTATTATTATTATTATTATTATTATTATTATTATTATTATTATTATTATTATTATTATTATTATTATTATTATTGGCATCCACAAGTATGCAATCTAAGTCTCTCCAAGTTACTTCTTCTAAATTACCACTCCTGAACTGTTCAGGTCTCAGTCTTCTCATTCTCTGATTGTATGCTTCTCAATTATTTTCTGTTATGCCCTCCCTAGGAAGAAGTAAACATTTCGCGCGCGCCCCAACTCTCCGATCTGGGCCCCAATGGAATTTTAGTGTTAATATTTATTATTTTACTTATTATAAGCTGCAAGCAAACTATTGGCTGGGGAAGGCTGCTCTACCCACTTACCTGGGAGTAAGTCACACTGAACTCAGTGGAGCCTGTTTTCGGTTAGGCAGGCATAGGCTACCGTGGTTAGGGCCCTCTTTTGACATGGGGCCAGGCCAACTTAATCAAGCCGATGTTTTGGGGTCACCGGCCTGGCCCATAAGCGCCGCCTCTGCCGGGCACTCACAGTGAATGGTGTGGAAGGAGGCTTTAGGGTGCCATTCGAAGCTTTTGTCCAGCAGCAGGTTTGCCATGCTGTTCATGGCTACCGCAGCGCCCACCAAAAACAACAAGAACCCACGCAGCTGCCCCGCCCTGCCTGGCCGCCTTCTCTTCCGGGCTCGGAGCAGCGTGCAACTGGGAAAACACTCCCCATCTGGGGGAATCGATTGAGAGGGACCATGCATGTTCCCTGGGGTCACACGTTCCCCCCTGGCATCGCTCCGTGCCCTCCCAGGGGGAGCGCCCCACTATTTGAGAAACACTGCCTTAACATAAGACTCGGTCATGTTTGTAAATATGCTTATCAGCGTATCTGTTTTTAACGAACTTGGCAGTACAATCTTATAGATCTCCTTGAATTCAATAATGTTGGTCCCAGTAGATAAGTATAATATTGAAGTTAATTATTTTGTCATGCAAATACTTGGTCAAAATATATAACATATATCTAAGAGATCTTCTGCATCCAATCCTTGGTGGTTTTTTTAACGCTTCCCAATGAATGAATGTCTTAGATATGAGCCTGTATTTCAGAAATATTTTTCACCTTCATATTCTACTACAGTTATATTGGTTTCATTGATTGGATTGTCAGAATGCCTCGAAGCCAACCAAGAAAGAATGTGCATTTGAAATGGGACTTTAAAAGTGACTGATATGAATGATAAATTCTTATTCCACCAAGCCATTTCTACTGACTGAACTACCAAACTTTTTTGGTAAATTCTCTATGAATGTATTTCCTCTTTCTTTATGCATAAACAGTCCTTGCTGAAATAAGTATAGAGATACATACAAAGCATAAAAATGTCCATCCCCACCACAGTGACCTTTGCATGACCAACATAAATATGTGATCCTCCCCATAATATAAAACTATTATTACTTTAAAGGTCAATACGTCAGACCTCTGGAGTCTGGTGAAAATTAAGCAAGTATTTTGAATGTTCTATTTTAAATCAAGATAAACTTTCTTTTTCTTTTTTTTTAAACCCTGGATTGGGTAAAGCATTACAAAATGATGGGAGGTCTACTTCTGTTATCGTGAGTTGTGATTCAGAACGGAACTAATTGTTACAAGGGGAAATTTCCAAAGTGCATCAAATTGGTGGTAGGACATTTTAGTGCCTGAGAAAATATCAAAATGATATGTATGTGAGACTGCTGTTCTCAGCAACAACTCATTCATAAAGCCTTTCAAGGTTTGTTTGTTTATGTATTTATTTTATTTATATGGCTGCCCATCTCACTGCTGTGATCCTGGGCAGCTTACAAAATTTTTAAAAAGTACAAAAACAATCAAGAAATAATAGTCAGAGAAATCATTAAACACCCTAAAAATAAAACTGTTCAAAACCATATTCATTTATGTATGCTATTTTTTGACCCTGATCCATTATATCACCATATGCATGCAGCGATTAAAAATAATTCAAATTCAAGTATTATAGCCTATTAGAGCCGAATGCCATGAATTTATTTATTTATTTATTTAATCGTCCTTATAGGCCACCCAACTCCCGTGGGATTCGGGGCAGCGGAGTGAATGAATACACTGATGTCACTGGGCCTTGAACCTCCTTATAGACTACAGCAGGCTTATCAAAATAAATAGAATAGGCTAACCCCCAAAGAATAATTCCAATTGTGCACTAAATTGTCAAACATAATTGTATACATTCACAATGAGGGGGCAACAACATTTAGTCTTAGAGTTCACACCAAAGCCTTCTGATCCTATCCATTAGCTAAGCAACACTGGTTCTTAGAAGAGTTGGTTTTTACAATAGTTCGACTGATTTTTAAAAACTTGCAGTTTCAACTGATTGACGTACTAGTAATAACCTGTGCAGAAAATAGATCCAGAAACTTGTAAATTGGAGAAACTGTTCCCCATGACAGTGTTAGATGATTTAAACAAAAAAACAACAGCACAACATGGGAACAATTATCAGAATGCATCAACTTTTTTCTAACTTTACTTTGAACAGAATTTGAACATGGTGATCTTAGACAGGCACAATTCACAGCTGCTTTCCATTACAGTATTAAGGCAGTGAAGGTTTTGTGATTTTCAAGTCGTACAGCAGACATCAAGAAGCAAATAGTCTGCAAAGTAACCCATATAACAGCCTAATGCACCAAAGCTGCACTCTTATGCAAGCCTGTTTTTTTGATGTTCTATAGCTTCTAAACATATGATTGCAAGAAATCATTGCAAGGAAATCCATTAAAAGAATGAACCTACATATGAGTGGAAATGCTTTCCAGGATTTTGTTGAAATTTATACAGTTTTAGATTACTTCGAGGCAAAAGAAAAAAACAGCAAAATCTGTTCAAACTGCAATATCTTCTCACCTGTTCCTTCAATGACTCTCATACATTTTGCTGATTTTGTAAACAGGAACTTTAGGGAGTGAATCCTATACCTATTTTGACAGAAATAGGTAACATTATTTCAGAACTGAATATAAGATTGTGTGGGTAGTAAGAGTGCTGAATGGTTCATTGCAAACTATGAAGATCTTCAGAGTTTGAGGAAAAGAAGATACTCTATTTACCATATTCATGAATTGTATCAGTGAAATGTCAAATTTATCAGGAAATGAGGTTAATGCTATTCTGTAGATGACCTTTTTAAATGGTTGCAGAAGGTACATTCATTAAATGACTACCATGGCCAAAAATATGGCCAAACATTCCTTCAACAGCATTTCTGGGATGTCCCTGGGATATTTTGGAGTTATTTTTTCCTGGGCAGCTGGAAACATTTCCAAACATACCAAAAAAAAAAGGGGGGGGGGAAGGAGGCAGTTGTCACAATTATTTTGACTAAGAACATCTATGGAACCTATTTGTTTTCAGATGTATTATTGGAAACAAAATCATTCTGGAGGCTAGGGTTTCAACTTCCTATGTGTTTATTATTATTTTTAATGCAAAAACATTGTAAAAAAAAATCCAGCTGGCAGGAAGCTTGTTGGGTGCCAAGACAAATGACGTAAGAACAGCGACACGCAAGAACACCCATTGCCAATTCCTTTTACTTCAGAAGCCACCCAGCTTCAAATGCCAAACAAATAAACCAAAAAAGTCAGCTATTTGGATGCCAGAACCCACCCCTGATTATAACCCGACATCACCTCACATCTCCTCCACACCTTTATTTCCTTTATCTGCCAATCCACTAACAAAAAGGGAGGACAAATATAACACAAATTAGAGCATTTTGCTCCTACAGGCTGGGAGTTTGGTTCTTAGGCATCTGTTCCAAAGGTTGGGTGTAATGAGGTTGAATGTTTTTTTCTGTTCCCAAAGGAGGCGTAGTCAAACACATGAGCAAAGTAACTAAACAGAACATCAAACAACAAATTACATTTGATGTTTGTACTATATGCAGGACACTTGTAAAGCAGTGACAGCAAAGGATTTCAACTAAATAAATTAAGGGAATTAATCATGTAAGAAAATATGACTTCAGCAACAGAGTGACCAATGCCTGGAATGCACTACCTGACTCTGTGGTTTCTTCCCCAAACCCCCAAAACTTTAACCTTAGACTGTCAACTGTCGACCTCACCCCATTTCTAGAGGTCTGTAAGAGACGTGCATAAGCGCACCACTGTGCCTACCGTCCCTGTCCTACTGTCCTATTGTCCTCATTTATCTGTACTTCTTTACTTATGTTATGTTTATACAAATACCTACTATCTTGTACTTGTTTGACAAACAAATAAATAAAGTTATTTAATATTATTTTACAAAAGGTAAATATTTTTTTTCTGAAACGCGTTAAGCTATAGTTTTTTGGCTTCACTAGGTGTAACTGTCATTTAATAAATAAACATATTGTAAAACTAATTCACCGAAAGGCATACAGTAAATCCATACTGTTGTATAGAGATATTTAAATATGTGTCCATTTATTATTGCTAGTTATCTATTCTCTGCTAGCCAGAAAGGAAAAGAATTAGTCCGTAAATTACTTTAAGACTTTGCTGATTAATATGTCATTTAGTCATTGTAAATGACTCCTAGTGACCACCTAAGTAGATTTTTGTCTATGATGATCTTTCCCAAATCAGTTTTTTCAAGTCTCCCAATGGCTCACTCATTGCCATGGTAATTGAATCCATCCACCTTGCTCCTGGTTGTCTTCTCTTTCCTTCCACCTTTCCCAGCTTTAGAGCCTTTTCCAGAGACCTGGGTCTTTGCAAATGTGTCCAAAGTTCCCAATTTAGTTTCAACTGTAAAGCAGGTGTTTACATAGATGAAAGATGAAAGTTTACAAAGATGATCTTTGTCAAGCAACAGTTTTCATATTTGAGAAAATGTTGAACATCCTAAACAAGATGCCAGATTGATTCACTTAAGTCCTTACTCTAGAAGATGACATGCAAACATGCAAACAACCTACAGCAGGGGTGTCAAACTTGATTTCATTGAGGGCTGCATCAGGGTTGTGTTTGACCTTGGGGGGGCCAGGATGTGCGTGGCTGGGGTGGGCGTGGCCAGCTCAACAGCACTCGTGTTCGGGGCGCCTGTGGTGGCCCAAGCACTCTGCCAGTGAAAATGGGCTCCCAAGCTCCATTTTTGGCTGCAACGGCCTCCTGAAACCCTCTGCCAGCAAAAATGGAGTTCGCAAGGACCACACGCAGCCCTCCCAAGCTCCATTTTTGCTGGCAGAGGCTGGTCCTTCGCTGTTTCCAGGATGGCCCCTCAGGCCAGATCTAAGCACCCCGTGGGCTGGATCTGGCCCTCAGGCCTTGAGTTTGACACCACCCTACCCCGACACCCCTGACCTAGAGCTAGTTACACAGCCTTTGTTATTTCTCTCCTTATCTGTTAATGCATCTAGTGAGCAGGGCTAATAGGTATAATATATAATAAAACAGTGGAATAGAATGTTAGGGAGATATTTTAGCAATCATTTAGTTTAACTACTGCCCAGCAGAGAAATCCACTACAACGGCAATACTAAACACTTGTATAAATTAAACGTATTTCATGTATATTTTCCAGTAATTGTTCCTATAACCCATTATGGTTTTCCTATAACCCATTATGGTTATAACAATATTATTCTGCATTACTTTGTAGATAGAAAATTGTTTCTCACAGGACTGCATTAGGTAGAGACCAATCCCGTTCCTACCCACAGCAAGTCTCAGAGCTGGTTGATAGGAATAATGCCGAGACACAAATGCAGACATGTCCTAATTATGCCTGCTGGTTGTCCATTGCCTGAACTATCACAGTAAAGAGGCTGGATTGCTTGGGACAAGAGAGATATAAGAGACAAGAGGCGAAACTTGGAGGCAGAATTCTCTGTTGCCAACTCTGCCCAATAGACTTTTTGGTAGACCAAGGCATACATAATGGCTAGACTTCAACAGGGTTGAGAACATTCTCACAATCACTGGGAGAGTCTGGGCAGCACTTTTTCATTTCCCCCTTCACAAGGTTACCTAAGTGGCAAGTGCCCCCTTGTTGAATCTGGATAAATAACCTTATTTACAGGCGTGCAAAAGTACTGCTCATCTGCACCAGGTAAAAGGTAAGCTTGTGAGTTAACAAGGCCTCAAGTAACATACACATTTCCTGGGTTACCTCAGGATTAATACAACATTTACTCAAGAACCACGAAAGTTAATGAAGGGGGCTCTGAGCTTCCTCTTTCCAGGGAAGTCACAGGCAAATTGGGCATTTAGGCAAAAGAGAATTACTTCCACTGTCATGGAGTGATTAATGACAGATTCAGGAATCAGCCAAATGACTTTTGGTTCAGTTTCCACACTTACTGCTGTACAAGCTCTTCATGGTAAATAGAATCATTTGCTACCACACATCTCTCTCCTTTACAAGTAATCATCAGAGATAGCAGTAAGAGGACTAAGACCCATGGACCCATTGAAGAGAAGCTAGTATAAAAGAAATCCTATCTTTTTGTTCACCTTGACTCCTGGTGATTTATTTGGATAGATCATTGCAATATTCTTGGTATGAAGCCAAAGCAGTTTGCTAGATTTATGTTTTTTAAACTTCCCAGTCAAGACCACAGCTCTGGACTCTGGTCTCCCATCCAAATACTAACCAGAAATTACCTCTTTTTTTTTTAGCTCTCCAGATCAAAAATAGTTAACTAGATCTGCCTCCCAGGAGGATAAAGTGGGATTCCTTAAACAAAATTGTCCAAGCCCTGGAGCTTGCATTGATTGATTGATTGTATGCTGTTTCAGGTTGATGTGACAATTCCACCTACCTTTAATGCTTACTATAGGAATTTTTATATGAAATTTACCTATAGGAAGATGATGTTCCCTCCCATAATTATCTTTGAAGGCTGTGTTAAACGTGCATAAATAGATGAAACAAAGGAATGGGTAGAAGGTACCAACAACTGCTGCTCTGCTCTAAGTAGATTTAATTTTATTTATGTATAAAATTTGGAGACCACCCATCTCCCTCACAGAATATCTGAGAGGATGCCTTGCCACCATACTGCACTTCCTAAATAAGGCTATTTCTCTCTTCTCTTGCATTTTTTCCTCTAGTTATCCTTCCCGTTGCCTTATTTCCATCATATTTTGTTTCCAATGTCTCTTTTCTATCCTTTGCAATACACTGCTTCCCCTTGGCCAATCTCCATGCTATGCTTGTTTTCCTTCACATTTCCTGGTTTGGTTGTTGAAGTTAGAAGGAGAAACAGGAAATGCATGTGGTGTATGTGTGTGCATGTGTGTGTGTGCGTGTGCACAATTATCTTCCTTTTGGGTGTATGTCCAAAAAAGTTGGTCCAGCCATGTAAAAGATAGCAGTATTGTGACCTAGAAAACTTTTTGAACAAAAGAGAGTATTTTTTTTATAAGTACCTGATGGTTTCTGTGAAGAATTGATTACAAACTCTTAAAAGAAATGCCTCCTGGTGAAATGACTGGCACATACCACAAGATGAGCATTTAACTCGGCTAAGCCATCTCTCAGTTTATGAAAATCTTCCTTCAAGTATTATTGACTCTCTGTCACAGAGTTTGTCCTGCAGGATATACTGCACATATTTAAAAAGAGAGTGATGATTAGGAGCCGTCAGCAGCATGTGTGTCATATCCCCAAGTAGGACTTACAGAATGATTCTTTGCGGCAAACCAAGAAAACAGAGCGGCGGCTGACAAAACGAATATTTGTAAGCATCGAACTCAAATACAATACATTATCCACATTTAGAAATGCAGATTCTATTTTGTTGGAAGAAATATCCATCTGGTTCAGTTCCAAGCTGGGAGAAAGACACTTGGAAACATGGAGGCTGGTTGGAAAGATGGTTTAATGATCAACAGAACCCACCAGCGTTTATGGGTCGGATGCAGCTGACAAAATGGAGTTGAGAGTTGGTGGCTTTTATACCATGTTTTGGGCTTTATATTTGAGCTTCCTATTCCTGTGCAAGAACATATCCTTTAATATTCTATTGGCTATTGTCAGATTCCTATGGGGTCATGTAGGAGTTATGTAGTAGTCATAGCTGGCTCTATAGGCAAAAGAAGACATGCAAATCCTAGGTGTTTGTCTAGGCTAATTTTGTCAACCTTTTGTTTGTTGCTTATCTGAGTTTCTGTCTTGACCCAGTCTTTCTGAATGGATTACCAAATCTGCTTTTTTAAAAAGCTGGCCTCTTTTGTTTCTGCTTGGGTCAGGGAACCGGGGGCTGCTTTCTGAATAGACTGGCCCAATCTTTCTTAATGGGCATAAAATATCTGCTGGGGGCTATTAAAAAAGACTGAGTCTGTTTTCTGTCTTTAAAAAAACATGTTTCTCCATTAGGGGAGATGGTGCAGTGGTTAAATGCAGCACTGCAGGCTACTGCTAGTTCAGCAGTTCAGCTGTTCAAATCTCACCAGGCTCAAGGTTGACTCAGCCTTCCATCCTTCTGAGGTGGGTAAAATGAGGACCCAGATTGTTGGGGGCAATATGCTGAACTCTGTAAACCGCTTAGAGAGGGCTGTAAAGCACTATGAAGCGGTATATAAGTCTAAGTGCTATTGCTATAATATTCTGCCCTTTTAATATTTCCCAAAATATTTCATTCTTCTAGGAGGGCGGGGGGGCTTCCCACAATATCAAACAAAGGAAGTTTTGTACTTCATAAGCATGCACAGACACATCACAGTAGTACTGCAGCTTTTTGCTACCATCACTTCCTTTAAAAACAAATAGAGTAAACATGTTATTGTTTCAAAATCAAGATATTTTCCTATTTCTTATTGCGAATGTTTCAAACATCCAAGCCTGGGGAAAGAACAAACAGGTTGTCAACAGCCTCATGCGTAATATTTTATCGGTTTGACCTAAGACAGCTGTGTTTTGAGAAATAAATGCATCTCCCCTCCTCTTTTAATAAGAATGTGAGATACAGTGACTGGCCAAACACTGACTGCTAGAGGACAATATCATGTGAAGATATCAACAAGAGTAGATAACACCATAAAACTAATTTGGCCAGAACTCTGATACATCTTTTTTTCCAAAAGGTCCCCTGGAACCAAGGCTCAATTTTGTTTTGTTGTTAGCTACTTGCATTTGTTTTATTTGTTAAAATGCAATTGACCCAGGAGGCTAGTAAAAAAAAAAAGCTTTTCTATGTTTGAGTCCTAATTATCTCTGCTTTCTTCCTGCTCTTCATATTCTCCTGCATTTCATTTCCTGCTTTGATTGCAGGCAGCCAATCTTTGACCATCATTTGTAATAAAGCTATGCAGGGTTCAAAAAATAATTTGGAAAATGGTATTCTGGAGCCTCCAAGAACACCTGTCTACAACTCTTCAAAGCAGTGTGTGTGTGTGCGCGCACACGCATGTGTGTGTGTGTGCGTGTGTGTGTGTGATCACCCAGCTGCCTTCTGAAGCTGCCATATAATCCAGGGGTGGGCTGCTGGGGGTTCGCAGGGGTTCGGGACACAGGTGAGTTCCTACCGGTTCTATAGAACCTGCTGCGTCTCCACGCTCTAAATTTACCTAGCAACTAAGAGCTATTTTCCTATTGGCTATTTCCTTTGACAGCTCAGCCGGTGGGAAAATTACAGCCCCGCTATTGGCTACCAGTTTTGACAATCACTATATAAATAGCAGCCTGACAAAGGCTTGCCTGTTGCCGGTTACTGTTTGTTCTGTTGACAGCTATGTTAAATAAAGGGGTTCTGTTCTAACCACTGTCTCGCCTCAGTTCCTGACCCCGTTGTTCTACCAAGCTAGAACAGAACCATTAGTAACTTGGTGGCCTGGGTCGCTGGAACCAGCAGAGCCCTTGAGCCAGTTCTCTCGGCAGCGCCATAGGTGCCACCATCTTGTTTTTTGCTTCTGTGCATGCACAGCAGCTTTTTTTAGTACTGTGCATACATATAGCGCGCAGCCACCCATGCAGCACATCCCTGAGTGAACCAGCAGTAACAGAATCCGGAACCCACCCCTGGTTCAGGAGAACCTCTAGCTAAGATTCTGTGCAGTTCGGAGAACCCCCAAATCTCACTCTTGGCTGGCCCCTCCCACCCTGCCCCTCTCCTCCCAGGAGTCCCCATGTGGGCCGTTTTAGATGCAGGTAAGTGCAAGGCGTGCACGGAGGCTCATGGAGGGTGAAAAACAGGCCTACCCAAAATTTGGGAAGGCCGGAAACGGGCCTGTTTCTGGCCTCCAGAGGGCCTCTGGAGCCTGGGAAGGCTGTTTTTGCCCTCCCAGAGGTTCAAGGAAAGTCTCCGGAGCTCGGGGAGGGCAAAACGCCCTCCCTCCGCCGTGGTACAGGAGGCCAACTAGGCCATGCCCACCATGGCCATGCCCACCCAGCAACCAGGCAGAGAACCCCTTGCTAAAAAAATTGAACCCATCCCTATTATAATCCCAGGAAAAGACAAACTGCTTTAATGAGTTGAGGTCCTATGATTGCACAGCCTGAATTTTTAATTATTTAAAAAAAATCACTGGAATTCCATGCATTTTCTAAAAATAAAAAATAAAAAGCTTGCATCTTTCAGTGTGTAGGATCGTACCTCAGGGAACAAGACCAGATTCCAGATTTAAATTAATTTGCTAGTACTAAAAGCAGGATTTTATTGGTCTGGTTGGCTTCTGAATCAATAGCCATTCCATCTTACTGTGATTAACTCTAAGCCTGTTGCTCCCCAATCCAGATCCTTACAGTCTCCAGACACCATGTCAGAATTGCAATTGCCTCTTTTGCTTGGCCCAGGGTGCAAATATATAACTGCATACCATCATTATATACATAATATCTTAGCTGAAAAATGATTTTTATGCGGAGTAGGAAATGTTTTGTAGGAGATGAGAGAAGCCAGAATCCCGAGACATCTCATAATGGAAAACCCAAGAACTCAAACTTTCTCTCTCTTACGTGCACATGCACATGCGCATGTGCGCACGCGCACACATACAGCAACTCAGAGAGGAGGAGATTCCCTGTAAAAGAATGACTCAACCTGTGCAACAACTTTCTTTTCCATCAAACATGATACATAACCACAGCCCTTTCCACTTTCCTTAGATGCTGCCATTTTTCAGTAAGTTAAGATTAAACTGCCATTTTAAGATGGATCAGTAGGAAAGAGAATGGATGGTGGAAAGAAATGAACCAATAGAAAAAGGAAGTTTTTATCCTGGACAAAACACGCCATCCCCACTTATTGTGTCAGTGCTGTGGGGAGGGAACCACACTAAGACAGTGTAAGTCACAAGAAAAGCAAGGCCAGAAACCTCTAAAAGCAATGTCACCAAACAAAGCCAGACCAAAAGCTATAGGAAAACTAGAAACTGCTAAAGAAATTGGGAATAGGGAAACTAGAAACTGCCAAAGGAATTAGAATAAGAAATAGAAACATAAAAACAGATATCCCTAAGAAAAGAACCAAGCCAAAGTAATTAGAAAAGCCAGACATACTGGGGGGAAAAATACCAAAACCATTGTAAAATACAAACAATATACAGGACATGCAGGAAGAAATAATTAAATTACAAAAGAGGAATGAACAAAAATAAACTGGGACATGGCACCAGGAAGAGATTAGCTCTAAAACATAACTTGGGAAAAAGTTGACACCAAGTTTGGAATAAAAAAAAAGATACTTAAGGGCCAGCCACACCTAAGGTGACCAGACGTCCCGCTTTTGGCGGGACAGACACGCTTTTCAAGCGTGTGTCCCGCATCCCGCATTCTTTTCAAAAAGTCCCGCTTTTTTGAAAAGAATGCCGAAACAGCGGGACGTCTGGTCACCTTAAAAGGGGAAGCAAAAGAGAGGTACCGGAAGCAAGTCGGGCGGAATTTCAGCGAGGCGGCTGCCTGCTGGGGAGAGGGGGAAGGGGGGCTGCTCCTCCTCTCCTTCCCCCGCCCCATCCCTAGCCCCGCCCTTGGAGGCGCCACTGCTGTTGGGATGCGGGTGGAGGGGTGAGGGACGAGGAACTGTCGCCGGTTTGAGCTCACGAGCGGCCCCTCCGGTGGCGCAAACAGCCCTTCCTCGTCCCCCTCCCCTTCCTTCCCCCCGTCGCCTCGCTGCTGCAATTGCCCTGGGGCCGGGCGGGCGACCGGGAGACCGCGGCGCTTGGATGCCTGGAGCTCACGACAGGTAAGCTGCCGGCTGCCTCCTTTCCCCGTCTCCCGCCTCCCGTTCGTTGCTTGCCAGCCTGGCCCCAGGGCAGCTCCCGAAGGGGAGGTGGGAGGCGATGAAAGGCCTCCCGTCTCCCCCCCCCCACCTGGACGCCGACATTTGCTGTGTTTTGCCCTCTGCGCATGCGCAGCGTTCTGCGCATGCGCAGAGGGCAAAACAAATGGCGGCGCCCAGGCGGGCCCGCCCCCCCGTCCCACTTAAAAAAAAATCTGGTCACTTTAGCCACACCTCTCCGCAGATTCAAACAGGCTAAAGTCTACCTTTTCCCCCTCCCATTGAGATCACTTCCGATATGGAAGAAAAAAACAAACACAAACCAGGATGAGAACTATTAACCACACAAAAGCCATAGAAATTAGACACAAAAGGAAAGAGTATAAAAACGTAAAGTTTGCAGTAAGAAGTTGCTTGCTTGCCAGGAACGCTTGAGCTGAACCACTGTCACTCTTTGCCTTCCTTCAATAAACATCTTTGCTTTCTGGCAGCTGGCCTTTCGAGATTATTTCCAACGTTTGCAGAAAGTTTTTTTCCAGCCAGGAATGAACCAGGAATTTTCTTCCAACAGTGCATTCTGAAGGTGGTGAACATATCCAATACTCTTTTCTCCTCCTGTTTTTCCTATTACAACAAACCAGTGTGGTGAGTTTGGGCTGGCCCAAGTGACTGGCCCAAGATCACAATGTTGGTTTTCATGCCTAAGGTGATACTAGAATAAGGTGACCAGACATCCCGATTTTGGCGGGACAGACCCGCTTTTTAATGCTTTGTCCCGCGTCCCGCCCGCCCTCTTAAAAAGTCCCGATTTTTGAGCCTCCGCTTCTTCCTCCAGCCAGACGCGCGCCCGAGCGACAGGCTTCCGATTCAGTCCCCTCTATTCACAGGGTGGCGCGGGGCGGGGCAGAGCGAACCCTGGGGGGGGAGTGCCACTTTGCACTTGTCCCATGAGGCCATGCTAAGTGTGCCGCGGCAAAAGGGGCGGGGCAGGGCGGGGCGCGCGTCCTACCTGAGACTTTTCCCGGTAGCAGCTCCAGTCGCGTTCCTTGCTAATAGCGTCCAGAGCAGAGCAGCCCCTCCCAGAAGATCGCGAGACGTTATCTTCTGGGAGGGGCTGCTCTGCTCTGGGCGCTAATTAGCAAGGAACGCGACTGAAGCTACCGGGAAAAGTCCCAGGTAGGACACGTGTCTCGCGCTGGGGGTTGGGGGGGGCGGGGCAGGACTGGCGGACGGGACGGGGCGCGCGTCCTACCTGGGACTTTTCCCGGTAGCTTCAGTCGCGTTCCTTGCTAATTGGCGCCCAGAGCAGAGCAGCCTCTTCCAAAAGATAACGTCTCGCGATCTTCTGGGAGGGGCTGCTCTGCTCTGGACGCTATTAGCAAGGAACGCGACTGAAGCTACCGGGAAAAGTAGGTAGGACGTACAGTGGCCTCCCGCGTCCCCCCTCCCCCCTCCCCCCACCTCACCTGGACGCCGACATTTGCTGTTTTGCCCTCTGCGCATGCGCAGCGTTCTGCGCATGCGCAGAGGGCAAAACTCAAATGGAGAAACCCACCCCCGTCAATGGTGTCCCGCTTGAAGAAAAAAAAATCTGGTCACTTTATACTAGAACTCACAGTATCCCAGTTTCTAGCCTCATGCCTTAACTACTAGACTAATCACTGTAAATAAACAAAATATTAGTTTTATATTGCTGACTCAACAATGTAAATATTTACAGTACATATTCTAATGTTTCTAGCACTTAAGTACATATTGCTAAAAGTATGCTTATATGTGCTAGTAAATAAATGCTACCTTCTCCTTGTTTTCCATTTATTTAAATTCCTTCAATTTCCCTGGAAGAAATTGACACCAGAGCTTTCCACAGAATAATCAAAAGTCTGCACTTTATCTTTTGCCAGAAACTTAATATGAAGGTTGAACTGAATATGAAGGGCATTGCACATATGTCATTCCATCTTGCAATTATTACATTGTAGAGTGGAGGTTTTTTTAAATATAAATAAATGTTTGTCAGACCACATTTGATGTGACTTTGCAAACCAGATTTTTCATGTGTTGCTTTGTCATTCACCCTAAATTTTGAAAGATAACATTCATGGTCATTTCTTCATCTTCTTGCTTGTTATCTCTTCTTCCAGCCTCAGGCCAACCATGCCTCCTTTACCCCTCCTGTTCAGAAGGCCAAGTAGCATATGAATCAACTCGGCCTGCAACCTTTCATCTGCCAGGGTAGCAGAGCATTATCCTTGCTGAATTGTGTCCTAAGCAGCTTCCTAAGAGTAAAGTAGCCTCTGAATTGTTGCCTGCAACTCTTTGGCCTCTCTGAAAATAATCAGGCACCTTTGAACAAAGCTTTTCCTTTACTGGATGCATTCAAGAGGAGTAGCTAGTTAGCATTTGTTAAACATACAGGGAACAAAGAGTCTGCCCTGAGCTTTTATCCTATTATCCACACTGCCAGATGCATCTGCCAAAGGAGGCAATATTTCTCAGAAATTAACATTTGTTAGCCTTTCAAGTACAGCAAAGCTATTCATTGGAGAAGCTTCCTCAAACATATGCTATCCTGAAAATTTGAATTATACAACAGCATCCTTTTCAAAAGAAATAACTAAGATCTGGAGAAAAAGGTAAATCATAAGCATATAGTCTGATATGATATAAATAGATGATAGATGGATAGGGGAGAGAGAGGGGAAGCAATCAGTTTTTTTAATGTTTCTAAATTTCTGTTATTGAATGAATTTTTAACATTTATTTATTTATATATCACTCATCTCGCTGTCCAAAGGGACAAATTCTGCCAGGTGTGAAAATTAAGTAGATGGGCAACATATTTTCTCATTTTGTTCCCTCCCCCCAGTTTTTGTGTTTGTGTTTTCAAGTCAGTGTTGACTCAGGGCAATTGTTTGACCAATCCATGCAATTTTCTTGGCAAGATTTTTGGAAGTGGTTGGGCTGAGACAAGAGTGACTGGCTCAAAGACACCAACTAGCTTCAATCTGATGATGGAATTAGAAATCACAGTGACACAGATTCTAGCCTGGTGCTTTAATCCCTACACCAAACTTGTTGTGTTCTGAAGTAAATTCTAATTTTTAAATAAAATAGATAATTTTATTCTCTAGTAAACTTGTTTAGGATTATACAACAATAGCAATAGCACTTAGACTTACATACCACTTCATAGTGCTTTACAGCCCTCTCTAAGCAGTTTACAGTCAGCCTATTGCCCCCAACAATCTGGGTCCTCATTTTACCGACCTTGGAAGGATAGAAGGCTGAGTCAACCTTGAGCCGGTCAGAATCGAACTCCTGGAGTGAGCAGTAAATTTGCCTGCAGTACTTCATTCTAACCACTGCACCACCACGGTTCTTCCTACCCTTTTCTCTTCATTTGTCCTCTGCTGTTTGTTATGTTGTCATTAAAGATACAAAAAAACTACCTTTAAAAGCAACACAATATTGATGTGTGTTCCCTGGCTATTGGTAGTGAACTTCCATGCTCATTGCAATATGCAATCTAGGTCAGTGTTTCTAATGCTAATGCTGGCTGGGGAATTCTGGGAATTGAAGACCACATATCTTAGAGTCACCAAGGTTGACAGACATGCCCAAGAGAGACTTCAGCTGTTGCTATGTATTCCTCAGTGGTTCAACACCAAAACACTCATTAGAGAAACTTGAAATATCTTAAGCAGATGGCAAATGTTTCTCCTTTTCTTTACTTTGGGGGCTGGAGTGTACAAGGAGTTCTAACCATACACTTTAGGAAGATCTCTGTCTCTATACTGATTAATAAGAATTTGCAAGGGTGCCAGACAGCGGAGGGTTCTGGTTATTTTCGCTACCGGTGCGCATCGCAAGTATGCGCAGAAGTGAACTCGCATTCCATCAGGCAATTTCACCTCCGTGCATGCTTAGGACAACATTACCAGCCGAAACACAGCTGAGGAGCTTCTCAGCTGTACTTTGGAGGAAGAATAAAGGTCGGTATTAAAACAAGGGCGGATGGGAGGGCTTTTTTCCCGACAGCTCAGGATGCGGAGAAGCCAGAAAAGGCACCTAAAAATGATGTCATCTCCAGGCTCCTACTGTTGTGGCAGCACCGGTAGGAACCCACCACTGGTGCCAGACCAATATGAAGAGCCTTTAGTATTATCTGGAAACTATTACTCATCCTTAACTGAGCAAAAGAGCAGTGTTGTACAGTGGGTATTTACTTTTAAACCTTTCACACTGAAGCTCACTTAGCTCACCTGTAACATTTATT
The DNA here is from genome assembly GCA_023053685.1 of Diadophis punctatus similis. Lineage (NCBI taxonomy): Eukaryota > Metazoa > Chordata > Lepidosauria > Squamata > Dipsadidae > Diadophis > Diadophis punctatus. The sequence goes on along the minus strand of JALIGW010000002.1, from coordinate 214,899,641 downwards.
CTATAAAATAATAACTTTAATTGCTACCAACCAGGGAGAAATACTTGACAATTTATTGCCCAGAGCAAGGAAATGTGATCTAAAGAGACTGCCTAGAAATTAAGCAGAGTTTAAGATGAACAAGGAATGAGCCCTGAATTCCAGTGTAAGTGTTAGAGCCCAGCTGGGAACTATTTTAAGGAATAATAGAGAAGAGAATCTAATTTCTTCCTCAATGAATTCTCAAGTCCAAAATAGCATGGAGTACAACCATTCGTGACTCTGTTTGCTTGATGATAATGAAAGCTCTTAAGATTGATCTTGCATAGCTATCAGTATATATAAGCAAAATTCCATGCTGTAAATTATTCAAAAAAGCCAATGGCAGTAAAACAATTGCTATCAGCAATAATTATGCAATATTGTGACACAGTCTAATTGAAACAGTGGTAAGGATAATTGATATGGAAAAGTTTCTAACTTGAACTCACAAAATTCAAAACCTGTTTCCTCTTTAAAATTCAAGCAGAGCTTGAAATAATTCCTCTGTCAATAACCAATCTTTTCTATTTGTCTTCCTAGATCCCAACACTAGGTTTAAACACATTGCACTAAGATGTATGTATGTATGTATGTATGTATGTGTGTGTGTGTGTGTGTGTGTCTGTGTCTGTGTCTGTGCCTGTGCCTGTGCCTGTGCCTGTGCCTGTCTGTCTGTCTGTCTAGCTATCTAGCTAGCTAGCTATCTAGCTATCTATCTAGCTATCTTGCTATCTATCTAGCTAGCTATCATCTATCTATCATCTCTATCCCTCTCCCTCTAACATCTGTTTATCAAACTCATATGCCACTCATCTTGCCAAAGGCAACTCTAGGTGGCTTGCAGACATTGAATAAAATGCAACATAAACCATTAAAAACAATAAAGATCTTAAATGTAGGAAAATGTAGAATTGGAAAGGATATTTTGATGATGTAAAGCTGTATACATATTTTATGTATATGTGATGTATATGTTTATTTTGAATGTTGTTTTAAACTGGAAAATTGTAATTAAATTATTTTTAAAAAACAACAACAATAAAGATCTTAAATGTAAAAATTCAATTAAAATAAAACTAAGCAAGATAAAGAGGGAGGGAGGGAAGAGGTAGGGTGTTCTATACTCCATTAGCCATCTCCAACATGCCGACCCCACATTGAGGCCTCAGACTAGTTGACACACATGTCTTCAAGGCCTTTTGGAAGGCCAAGAGGTGGGAGAGGATCTGACCACAGGGAGCAAGATGTTCCAGAAGGCAGGAGACATGTCAGAAAAGGCTCTTCTTCTGGAAATTCTTTGGCAGATGGGGTCTGCAGTATGTCCCTTCTGTTGGCACAGGTGGGCTAATCCCATCAGGGTGAGCCAGTTTCTCAGATAGCCTGGACCCATCCCATGGTTTTTAAACAAAATTAAACCATAATTGGCTATGTTTGCAATTCACACTAAGTAATAAAACATAAAAAGACAATATCTAGGTTCACATGAAACCTACATAAGTAGTCCATACTTTAGATGTGAGCATTTTCACATTGTACAGTTTCCCCAATTCTCCAAATCGGGTCACCAACCTTTCGGACCTCAGGGACCACTAAATTCATAATTTTAAATCCTGTGGACCACTAATATGATCTGCCTAATGACTGGCTGGGTGCGTGTGGCTAGGTGGTCATGTGACTGGGTGGGTATGTCCAACTCGATGTCACTCGCATTGAGGGGCACCTCACCAACCTCTACTCATCCCTCCCCTCCCAGCCACTCCTCGCCCGCCTGCCTGGACTCCTTAGGGCTCCAACTGGAAGCAGTTATTGGAGCTAAGCAGCCACCATGAGAAAGAGTTGGCAAAACAGCTGGCTCAGTTCAAATTTGATCTGACCAAGAAGGAGGTTCAGCAGAAGCACCTCACTGAGGACTACGCGCATAGGCTTTCCAAGCAGAGGGAAGACCTGAGGGTGTGCAAGGCCAGGTACCGGCGCCTGGAAGCTCAGCAGGCTGAGATGGTCAGCCATGAGGCAGTCCCACTGGAATAAGGCCCTCCGGCTCTTTGCCACCAGCAGCGCTTCCATCCAGCCTTTGCTCAAAGCCCCGCACCAGGAAGCTGAAGCAGACCCCAAGTCGGAATTTCTGCCCCCTCCGACCCACACAAAAAGACCCCAAAGGGGGAGACTCTCTGCAGCAACACAAATGTTCATTGCACGTATCCGGCCCCGGGGCTGTATTTTTAGGACCCCTGATTTAGTGCAATATAAAAAATGCAAATAATTTTTCTGCGGACCACCAAAATTTTCTCACGGACCACCAGTGGTCCACACACCACCAGTTGGTGACCACTGCTCCAAACTATTTTGAAGCTAGTCATGTGATTTTCAGTTCTAAAGATGTAGCAACACTGAAAGAAGATGAAGTACCATATGAGCCAATTAGGGATCCATTTAGTTGATTAATAGGAGTTGGACACTTATCCCAACAGGTTCATCAAGGAATAAACAGCTGGAATGGAAGAACTGGGAGACAGATATATACTTCAAGGTCCAGGAAAGGCTGAACCTCTAGGCATGAACCAGGGAAAGAAAAAGTAATCTCCTCTTTGGACATCATAGTCAGGAGGAGAGGCAACATAGGAATTCTTGCCAATGACAGTAAAATTGTCAGCTACGTTGACAATGTACAGCTACATTGTCACAGGGGGAAAAACTCCCCAAAAACCAATCTCTGGATTTTCTCCAATTTTAAATCAGATGGTACAGTGCCAACAAACTTCTTCAACTTTCAAAATTAATTCAGTTTTATCTGATAAAGTAATTTCTGTCACAATCTTTATTCCCATTGTTATTGTTTTATTACTTTTAACGCTGTGACCAACCTAAAGTCTTGTGGAGCTGGCTGGCCTCTAAATGAGTGGCTGGCTGGCTGGCTGGCTGGTAAATAAATAAATAAATAAATAAATAAATAAATAAATAAATAAATAAATAAATAAATAAATAAATAAATAAATAAATAAATAAATAAATAAATAAATAAATAAATAAAGACATAAATAAAGACATAAATAAAGACAAAGACATAAATAAATAAAGACATAAATAAATAAAGACATAAATAAAGACATAAATGAATGAATCAATGAATCAATGAATGAATTGGAAGGTTTTAAATCAGATGAATCCAGCTCAGCATCATCATTAGTATAACCCTAATTTGCAAATAGATTAGCAAATTTATTTGGCCGCCCATCTCATATAATGTGATTTTAGGGACAGTACAAATCTATATGATACATGGCCTTCCTGAATGAGAAGAAGATTTACTTGAAAAAGTACAAAAAAGTAATACGTGGTCATTTGTCTTACTATAGAGAAGGACAATTTATACATGAAATAAAGTTCCTGATTGATTTAATCAGGCAGAAGCTCCAGGAATGTATCTAAAGATGTTTCATGTCCATTTTTATGCACAGCTTCCTTCCTTCCTTCTAACATTCCTCACTGGTTTTTTTTCCATTAGCAATCAACACAGAAACACAATCCATCAGTTCCATATGGCCAATCAAACTGTGAGTTCATATTTCTTGGAGAGCACAAAAGAAAATTCCTTGATTAAAATTTGTTCAGAATACTAACGTTCATTAACATTCCACTGACAATGGAATAATGCTAATTTTAATTAATAGAATCCGGTATGCAAAATGTAGTCCTGATGATTCAAGAAGTCCAATATGAAATGAATGTGTTCCCATAACTCTTAATAACTAGACATTTTCCAAATTCATCACTCACAAAGGTTGAAATGGAGCCATGCCAAAAAAAAAAAACCCCAGTCCAGATTTCTCTCACATGGGCAACACTCATGCAATATGTAAGGCAATTCCTTGCATTCCAGAAAGTTACTAGCAACCTTGAGTTACTAGTAGTCCTTGACTTACAACAATTCATTTAGCACTGTTCAAAGTTATAAAGGGACTGGAAAAAGTTATTTATAACCAATCCTTACATATATAACCATTATAGTATCCTCATGATAATGTGATTAAAATTTGCGTGCTTGGCAACTGATATGTGCTTGTGATGATTGCAACATCCTGGGATCAGGTAATCACCATTGGTGACCTTCCCAGCCAGCTTTCAACAAGCAAAGTCAATAAGGGAAACTGGATTCACTTAATGACCACAGTGATTCACTTAACAACAAGGAAATATTTCCAATATTTTATACAAATATGTAGTAGTATACCTGAACGATATATGGATTTTTTTCCAGAAGACCCATCTGTGAATGGAACAAAACATTCTAGAATGCCCTTGCAGGCACAAAGTGTTTCCTAAGGAGAAGAAATATGGATTTAATTTTCTCCAGTTGGACTCTTTGGTTATCTGATCTCTAAAAAAGGAGGAGACGTGGATCCTTTAAAGGTATTGTCACACGGTAAGTGTCTAGAAATTATATTTCTATCTAGAAGATATCCAACATTTTCTGAGTTTTACCAATTTTTATATACAGTTCATCTCTAATTTTAAAAACCCCAGAAAAACACTCAACTTCTGAAAAAAGGTCACAAAATTAAATGGTCTACCCAAGATCAAGCAACCTTTCAGGACTTGAACTTCCTCTTATTCCTAGAACCTGGGTGTCTTCTATTCCTCTTACAGTCTCTGTTTACTCAGCAAAAGGCACACACTCCTCATAGCTGATTACAAAATCCACCAGAAAGCAGATTTTCTTTGGCCATTTTTCTCTCTTCCTTATCTTTTCTTCCTGTTGAAATCCATTGGCACTCCTGTTTGCTTTCTCTGTTCAGTCATCACCCAGAGAATAAAGAATTGTCAATTTTATTTCTACTTGCTGCTGATGTCTACTATCAGTCTAGTCCAGATAAGGTCAGCAATTTTAATCCCATTTGAATTCTTTTTTTATGTCCTAGTCAGGCTCTGCTAAGTGTGTGTGTGTGTGTGTGTGTGTGTGTGTGTGTGTGTGTGTGTGTTCTATACAGAGAGAGATGCACATATGTTTAATTTTTAATTTTTTTAATTTTTAAAAATTAAATTAAAACCGTCTTTATTTCTTCCAGAAGTTTTTCTCCATTTTTTTTGTTTCTAAAAAGATTCTGCATAGTTGGAGAATATTTTCAGTTGGATCACATCTCTTCATTTTTATGTAGTTTTTGTCTCCTATCAATCTTTAGCAATAGCAGCAGCACTTAGACTTATATACCGCTTCACAGTGCTTTATAGCCCTCTCTAAGCCCTCTCTAAGAGATTTACAGAGTCAGCATATTGCCCCCAACAATCTGGGTCCTCATTTTACTGACCTCCGAAGGATGGAAGGCTGAGTCAACCTTGAGCCTGGTGAGATTCGAACTGCCAAATTGCAGGCAGCCAGCAGTCAGCAAAAGTAGCCTGCAGTACTGCATTCTAACCACTGTGCCATCTCATCTTCTTTAGCTTTATTAATGCCCTCAGATATTTCCTTTTGGCCACTTTTACAACGAATACATTCCAATGTTACTTCAGTGATGGATGGCCTAGGAATCATGATACGTACAGTCCTTTTACCCCACTAATTGTGGCAGACTTTAGTGGGAGGTGCCAGCAGGATATCATGCCGCAGCAGCACAGAGCGTAGAGCGAAACACGCTGTTATCTTTCCGCATGCTTGTATGTGGTACCTATTCATCTACTTGCTACCTAGCAGTTCAAATACTTATAGTATCAACAGGAAAACCAGCATGCATCTGCCTATGTTACAAGTTGGAAGAAACATACAGGAGGGAAAATTGGCTTTTTTAAAAAAAAGGACTGATGCTGAGGCAATTCTAGAATGACCCATGAAGAAATCACCTGTCATTAAAGCATGTGTATTTTAAAAAGATTTTTTTCAGTTGAATACAGGATAGAATAGCCCATATATCATGAAAGCATATCTTAAGAAAAGCATTCTGAAGTAAAAATTCTAAGCTTATTAGTATCAAGAAGCTGTCAGAAGACACGGCATTTTACAGAATTTCTGAGCAGCTGCTCTGACTCCCTCACACCTCTTGCCCAAATAGGCCTGTTGCCAGGGCTACTGATGTTTCTTTTCAGTTTCTGCTGCTCAACTTTCTTTCTTCTCTGCTTACTTATCCATGGTTTACCCATGTTGAACAGTACCCTTCTCTACCTTCCTTCCTTCCTTCCTTCCTTCCTTCCTTCCTTCCTTCCTTCCTTCCTTCCTTCCTTCCTTCCTTCCTTCCTTCCTTCCTTCCTTCCTTCCTTCTCTGCAGGCCCACCTCTTCCTTCACACCAGCTTATTTTCATTCAAATGCGGTACTTTCCAGAGTACATATCTGTATGGTATCACCTGAGCTTTCCTTTTCTACTACCAGCAAGTTGAATTTTATCTTCTCACAAGAGAACTGCTGAGCTAAACCAGCTTACCGGTAGTAGAGGAAAGACAGAAACAGAAACTTCAACAATATTCGGTTACTTATAAATTATTTGTTTTAAACCCATATCAGAAACTGAATGTTGTTGAGATTTGTGTGTGTGTGTGTGTGTGTGTGTGTGTGTGTGTGTGTGTGTGTGTGTGTGTGTGTGTAGTAATAGCAATAACAGTTAGACTTATATACCATTTCATAGTGCTTTACAGCCCTCTCTAAGCGGTTTACAGAGTCAGCATATTGCCCCCAACAATCTGGGTCCTCATTTTTTTTATTATATACACAAAAACATTACATGACGCACAAACATACATTGGTAGGAATCACGGTTCCTATTTTGGTTATAACACAAGATCAGTCCACAAGATTTTTATATACTTATATTTTAAATATTTTTGATATATTTGTACATCATTTCCATACCTATTTCTTCTATCTGTATCAACTTTCTGGTCTACTTTTTATTCTGTTCCATATATCTCTTTTCTGGATTTCTTTAATACATATTCTCTCTTCAATTTCTATATATATATTTATTTACACATAAATCTTTTCCATTTTGTTACAATTTTATATATACATCTAACAAGTCCTTATTTACACATTTTATAATATTAAGTCCCTATTTTTAACCATTCATAAAGCCTGTTCGAATTAAATAATATTCTAATTCTTCCTTATTTTGCAATTCTATAAGTATATTTCTTTTACATAATTTCCAGACATAATTCCTAATTAAAAAAAAAAGATTTCTGGTTTCCAATCAATCTGTTATTTTTCCAATAGCTTGGTTTGTTCTTTTTAAATATAGACTTCTTATAGTAATATTACTTCTGTATTGAGTTTCCTTAGTTTTGTAAAAAAATTGTTTCTCTTATTTTGGTACATTAATTCCATTAATATTAATAGAAATCAGTTTAATTTCTTCTCCCACTTCTATTTGTATTATTTTCTTGTAGTTCTAGTTTCTCTTAATACTCTACTTGTTATTCCTTCTTGTTCTATCTTCTTTTTTCTTGTATTCTTTTTTCTCCCCTATCTTTCTCTCTTTCTTCTGTAACTTCTTCTTCTCGACTTGTACTTTCCAGTTCTTCATTACTTTCTTCTTTACTTCCTTCTTCACCTTCCGTCGCAAAGTATCTTTCATAAAACTCCTGGGATTTTTCAATTGAGTCTATTTTCTTTTTTTTTTCCTGCCAGGTTACTAAAATACCTTCTGGTACCAACCATCTAAACAGCTCATTATATTTTATGAGCTGGGATGTTAAAAATTGGTATTGCCTTCTCGTATTCCATACTCTGTTTAGTATCTGCTTTAGAACTATTACTTCTTTTCCTTTATAAGTATATGTTTCTTCTCTTGTTTTTTTTATAGATGTTATCCCTAGTTGTCTTTTTGTGAATTTTATGTGTATTTCTTTTGGCAGTCTGTGCCTCCATGCATAGTTCGTGTGAATTCTATAAGCCGCATCTATATCACTCATCATGTCTTGCTTATTAGTTTGCATCATTTCAGCTAAGATTTCTGCTATCTTTTTGCCTACATTTTCTTCTCTCTCTTCCTGGATAGGCTTCCCAGATAGGCTTCCGGTGGTGTCTTTCGCGGTGCCTGCTGTGGGAGCAGGCTCCGAATCCACAGCACAAATTTCTCCAGTTGGATGCCCATTCAGGGCATCGCATATCCTGTAGAGATCTGCGAATTTGTGGGGAACACTCTGGAAAGTGAGCAGAATTCCCCAAAACCGGCTGGAGAAAACCTGCCTCTTTTGACAGGTCCAGATCGAAGACAGCCACACAGCAGGAAGCAGAAGAGAGACTTTATAGCGAAGATTGGACTAAACTAAATCCTTAAAACTTTTGGATAGCTGGTGTGATCGGTAACAAAGAATCAGAGTGTGCGGCGAGATCGAGGCTCTAAAAGCGGAAATAAGCGGTGTTTGATGGTGGTGAAGCTGAAATTGAATACAGACTGACAGCACACAAATGCGAAGGAAGAAAGCGGTAATGGAGAAATCAGAGTAAAAGCGGTGTGAGGAATTACTTTGGATTTCTTTCTGCTACAAATTTGTGATATATCTTTCTACTGGGAAACTTGGAAGATCTGTGACTTTAAACAGTGTGAGAAGAGGAATTACCGTATTTTTCGGAGTATAAGACGCACCGGAGTATAAGATGCACCTTAGTTTTTGGGGAGGAAAATAGGGGGAAAAAATCTGCCTACCAGGTATTCATCTGGCTAGTGTCCTTAGTCTGGTCAGCTTCAGCACATTATTTTATCCCCTGGTTAGGACTTAAAAAAGCCTTCTTCCGAGAGAGTAACAATGAAAGAGCCTGCAAGCCAGTAAAAGCTGGGAAGATCGTTAGCACCTGGTTAGGGCTGGAAAAAAACTTCTTTGGAGCAAGTAGAGCAATGAAAAAAAACCCTGCAAAGACTTAGGGCTGGAAAAACATTCTTCGGAGAGAGTAACAATGAAAAAGCCTGCAAGGTAAGAGCTGGGAAGATCGTTAGCACCTAGTTAGGGCTGGGGAAAAAAGCTTCGGAAAAGCTACATTCGGAGTATAAGACGCACCCAAATTTTCAGCTACTTTTAGGGAGGAAAAAGGTGCGTCTTATACTCCGAAAAATACGGTAAGTGTTAAAGACGGAGGAATTAAGAAGTGAAAGTGAGAGTCATACTTCTGGAAGGGAAGCCATTAAGGAAAGCAGGCTGCAAACAATTTAAAGATAAAAAAAGAAATTTATAAAACTGGACTCTGGGACCATTTGATATTTGACTTTCTTTGGATTTAAAGACTTAAAGGATAATTGACATTGTAAAAGAGGACAATAAACAACAAACTGAATATCTGACTAGAAGGAGGACATTTTAAATCAATTGCTATACATAATTGGAAGAGACAGTACTGTTTATAAATGACTAAGCAAATTTTTCACCACAAGTAATGGGATTCTGAGTGATATTAACTGACAGACTGTTAAATATTATGTTTTTCTAGATTTTTTCTTTTCTCTTTCTCTATAATACTGCTTTAAATATATTATATATATTTCTAAATATTGTTATATAAAATAATTAAAGTGATTTATAATAGAGTAAATATTTAATTAAATTATTAAAGTATTAAGCTGTAATAAATTAGTTAAAGTCATAGAAAAATATTATATGTTACAATATAGACAAATGTTAGAGAATCTGTAAGACAAGTCAAGAATTAGTAATTAAAATAAATTAGAGTGACAGTTAAAAATTAAAAGTGTTTAGCAGTAACGTAAAAGGGTTATGGAACACTTTAACTAATAGAAATTCGATATATGAGTGTCATGTGGGATAAAATTGTGCAAAGTTTAAAAATGACAAGTATAAGTATAATAACAAAAACAGGGAAGAAAACAGCCAGCCATAACTTCTCCTGCACCCCATACACAAAGATCGATTGAGACTATGCTAGGAGCTGAAAAAGCAAATTCAGCAGTTACCATGCAAAGCATGCAGTTAATGTTGCAAAATATACAAGAAATCATGGCAAAGACACAAGAATCCATAAACAAAACACAGGAAACTATTACAAATAATCATGAAGAAACAAAAATACATCATGTAGAAATCAAAACAGAGATGGGAGAAATGAAAGAAGACATAAAAAATATGAATGATATAATTGAGAAAATTCAAAATAGCACAACAGAAAATGAACGTAAAATAAGAATAGAAACAAAAATGGAACAGACTGATAAGAAAGTAGAAACTATGGAACAGAGACTAATAACAATAAACAAAGAACTTGAAGAGTCCATCGTATTTTTAGAGATGTAGAGGACCTCCTATCACTTAAGATTTCTGGCTCCTCATTTTACTGACCTGGGAAGGATGGAAGGCTGAGTCAACCTTGAGCCGGTCAGGACTCAACTCCTGGCAGTGGACAGAATTAGCCTGCAAGACTGCACTTTAACCACTGCACCACCACAGCTCTTGTATGTATATGTATGTGTATATGTGTGTATATGTGTACAAAGAGATTCCTGGACATAAAAAAAGTTTCTTAGAGACTTCAGTTCTAGTCACCAGAGCACCCAACACAGGACCAGATCTAAAATGCTTTCCAAGCATTTTCCAAAAATAAAAATTTCTAAGTCCTGCCACTCTTTCACAATTCTTATACAGATGTATTATTCTAAAACAACAGCATAAAAAAGTTGCCATTTTTAAAGCTTGATCATTTCCAACTTCTGCTTAAGCTATAGTGCATTTCAAATCTTTCATCACTCTTAGATCTCAGTAACTGAAAATTTTATATGAAAGAAACCCAAGTGCATTACCTTGTCTGGCCTTTATGAATTAATATCATCAAGGGTATAAACGAATCATAAAACTGCTACAGTTTTGTTCTCATGCTTCATTCCCACTATATCTATAAAGCTATTCTACATTAATATAGAGAATCTAGTCCATTTAGTCAGAGAATGCTTTCTCTGAATGGTAGGTAGTACTCAGGCCAAAATCTATTTTTTGTATCACCTTAACAGGAAGTAAAATATTGATAAACAAATCCTCAATTTTCAACCAGGTACAGAGCTGCTTGCAACCTTATACTCAGACTAACTGCTATCTCAAATGCCACTCTGAATTCCCTCCATGGGGATCCAAAGGGAAGGGAAAGGAGAGCTAAATGACAAAAATGAATGTGGCAATGAAATCTCCAGTTCTTTTGTAATTGCATTGTGACTCTGATACACAAAACTACATGGAGTGGAGTTTGTGTTGTTATGTCAAGATTAAGGTGACCAGATGTCCTGATTTTTGCGGGACAGACCCGCTTTTCCATGATTTGTCCCGCGTCCCGCCCGTCCTCTAAAAAGTCCCGATTTTTTGAAAGAATGCACGACTAGGGCATTCTTTCAAAAAATCGGCCTGAAAGGGCGGCGTGCGAGATTGGGGGGAGGAGTTAAACTTTCGGCGGGCACTGGAGGGCGGTGAAGAGGCGCCTGATGCAGCCCCACCCTCTCGAAACGGCCGGCGTCACGGTGGGCGGGGCGGCCCGAGGGAAGGAATTGCATCCAAGATGGCCCTCGGGCCGGCGCTGGCTCAGCCGGCCGGGGCCGCCGCCGCAGCCTTCCCGCCGCCGGGGCAGCCGGAACTGGGGGCCCAGCCGCAGGGGCAGCAGCAGCAGGCCTCTCAGCTCGGGCCGGCCGTGGGCGGCGTTGGCGGCGGGCAGGCGTCCCGCGTTGTTGACTCCTCTGGCGGCAGCTGGAAGCTGGGGGGAGGGGGAAGGGAGGCTGCTCCTCCTCTCCTTCCCCCGCCCCATCCCTAGCCCCGCCCTCGGAGGCGCCGCTGCTGTTGGGAGGGGTGAGGGACGAGGAGCCGTCGCTGCTTTGAGCTTACGAGCGGCGCAAACAGCCCTTCCTCGTCCCCCTCCCCTTTCTTCCCCCCGTCGCCTCGCTGCCGCCATTGCCCTGGGGCCGGGCAGGCGACCGGGAGACCGCGGCGCTTGGATGCTTGGAGCAGGTAAGCTGCGGCTGCCTCCTTTCCCCGTCTCCCGCCTCCCATTCGTTGCTTGCCAGCCCGGCCGAAGGGGAGGCGGGAGGTGAGGAAAGGCCTCCCGAAGGGGAGGCGGGCTCCCGGGAGCCGGCAGCCCTTCGGGAGGCCTTTCCTCGCCTCCCGCCTCCCCTTCGGCCGGGCTGGCAAGCAACGAACGAGAGGCGGGAGACGGGGAAAGGAGGCAGCCGGCAGCTTACCTGTCGCGAGCTCCAGGCATCCAAGCGCCCCCCCGCCTCCCCCCCACCTCACCTGGACGCCGACATTTGCTGTTTTGCCCTCTGCGCATGCGCAGCGTTCTGCGCATGCACAGAGGGCAAAACAAATGGCGGCGCCCAGGCGCCCCCCCCCCCGTCCCGCTTAAAAATAAAAAAATCTGGTCACTTTGGTCAAGATGCTTTCTCATGTTGATTAAACTCACATCTTGTTTTGGGTGTCCTGGTTCCCTCTCTTGGTTGATGTTTGGAATTGTTCTGGCAGTTGTATAAATATGACCATCAATGAGATGTAATTGCTCCAACACTGGAGATTTTAAAGAAGAGACTGGACAACCATTTGTCTGAAATATTATAGGGTTTCCTGCTTGACCAGGGGGTTGGACTAGAAAAACGTCCAAGGTCCCTTCCAACTCTGCGTACTCTGTTATATAATAGGATGACATTACAAACGGGTAAGCAACCCTTTGCTTGCTACTCAGGTTGAACTCTCAAAACCTCGCCAAATTATAGTTCCATTTGTAAAACAATTTTCTTTACTGATCATAGACTTACTCCAGGTTTGAGTGCCAAGATAAGCTAAAAAGTTGATTGGAAAAGGCTGGTATATAGGATTTCCTGAAAGAGGAAGGCTCATATTTTATCTGTGCAGGGATGTCGCTCCTTTCCTTGTTAGCTACTTATAGTGGAAATTATAACCTATATTTTCTCTCTACACATATATGCACATATTATGGCCAGTTAGTTTGATTACAATCTATCACTGTAATCCAAAATGCACATACCTGAAAATATCTTCATTTATATCATTGGAGAAACTAAAGCAAAAAATGATGGTCCATCTATTCTATCTATATCTATCTATCTTCTATCTATCTATAAAAAAGGTTGTATGTATGTGTGTTCCAGCATAACTCTGGAACGGCTCGAGCAATTTCAACCAAACTTGGTACACAGATGACTTACCCTCTGGAAACAAATACTGTGGTGGTAAGACATCCCTAGCACCCCTTGATGTGTGTGTGTGTGTGTGTGTGTGTGTGTGTGTGTGTGTGTGTGTGTGTGTTCCAGCATAACTCTGGAATGCCTGGGCCGTTAAAGAGAGCAAGTGCGGCGTCTTAGAGCAGCAATTGTTTGTGATGTTACTTTCTTTGCAGCTTCCTCTGGAAAGTCAGTCATGATGTTCGCCCTCCAGTGGACCAATGGGGAAGCACCTGATGGATTTGGGGCAAAGTGCCAGAATCGTAGACCGGGAGGGAAAGAGGAGCGCATGGGAGGGGGAAGGGAAAGGGCAGGGATTATGGGCATGGAAGTAGGGGGAAGAAAGGCCCCTCCCAATGGCTCCTTGTCAGAGGCATATGGCACCCCCTGGTGGATTTGGGCAAAGTGCCAGCATTGTAGACAGGGCGGGAAAGAGGAGCGCATGGGAGGGGGAAGGGAAAGGGCAGGGATTATGGGCATGGAAGTAGGGGGAAGAAAGGCCCCTCCCAATGGCTCCCTGTCAGAGGCATATGGCACCCCCTGGTGGATTTGGGGCAAAGTGCCAGCATTGTAGACAGGGCGGGAAAGAGGAGCGCATGGGAGGGGGAAGGGAAAGGGCAGGGATTATGGGCATGGAAGTAGGGGGAAGAAAGGCCCCTCCCAATGGCTCCCTGTCAGAGGCATATGGCACCCCCTGGTGGATTTGGGGCAAAGTGCCAGCATTGTAGACAGGGTGGGAAAGAGGAACTCATGGGAGGGGGATGGGAGAGGGCAGGGATAATGGGCATGGGAGTAGGGGGAAGAAAGGCCCCTCCCAATGGTTCCCTGTTAGACAAACACTTTGACATCTATAAATACCCGGGCAATGCCGGGTTATCGGCTAGTGCTTAATACATATTAGTTAAGGTTTTGAAGAATATTGATTGTAGAATATTGGGAATAAGTTTCAAGTGGAGACTAGATAGGCTTCAATTTAAATTCCTACAGCGAGCAGGGATTTGATAGCCTAAATGGTCATTTCTTATTCTATAATTCTGGGGTTCTATTTTCTTTTCTTCTTTCAAGTTCCCTTCTTTTGCAGAAGGATGTGTGTCAAATAGTTGCCATGGCTTGGCAGACTATGAAATATATGGAAAAACTCACACATAAAAATCGAAGCTTTGTCTTCTATAATGTCAAGATCTTGAAACCTGCTAAACAAAACCAGATCCCTGGATTTCCCCCCCCCCCAATTAGTCTTTGACGGGGAAATAAATGTTTAACGGCATCATCTGCATTTCACAGAATTGAAATGCTTTGAGGGAGTTTTCAGAAAGGACCCCAGAAGGGCAACAGTTGTACCATCTTTCTCTCATTTGGCTCTAGCCAAACCTCCTTGGGCATTATTCTACTTAAAATAATTGGATTAACTAAGATAGGAAAATAAACAGCTTTTTATCCGTGGCATCCCTCGAGATAGCAGACAGCTCCATACCCTTGGGGCAGTATCAGCAGTTAATGATTCTTCATTTTCTCCAGCAAAGAAGAGGCTTAATTAACAAAAGGCAGTGTTTTGCAGACATGGATTCTTTTTTCTGAGTTAATGGTGCATAGTGTGGACTTTCTGGTTTTTGGATGCAGAATATGGGTATTAAAATGCTGCAAGCTTTCAAATATACAGTTTCCATCATTTCTCTGTTTCTGTGAAGAAGCAAAATTGATCTCATCTACCCAGAGGGTTGGCGGTGATATGATAGGCCAAGGTGCTCTAAGGAACTAAGAGTAAGCAAGTAAATGTTAATAGAATCATAAAGTAATGGATGAGACTCAGGGTTTTTTTAAATTATTAATAACAGCCCGTGAAAATATAGAGAAAATAGAGCTAGATTTTCCATGTAGTCAATCGTGCAGTAAAATAATTTTAGACTCTAGATATCAAGAATTTATACTGATGATTATTGTTTACCTGTAGAAAAGGGCAACCAAAATGATCAAGAGGCTGAAGTAGCTCTCCTATGAGAAAGGGGTCTATTATTATGCATGGTGTGGAAAAAGTGGATAGGTTTATCTTATAATACAGGCAGCTATCCACATTAGTGATTTATAGCATCACCTAGCCATCACTATGATGATACATCACTAATGTGAATAACCTCATGGAATCTAAGAACATTCACTGAATTTGAACTAAAAGTGTTTCAGAACAGATCAAAGAAAATATTTTTCATATAGCACATACCGTATTTTTCGGAGTATAAGATGCACCTTTTTCCTCCCTAAAAGTGGCTGAAAATTTGGGTGCGTCTTATACTTCGAATGTAGCTTTTTTTTCCAGCCCTAACTAGGTGCTAACAGATCTTCCCAGCTCTTACCTTGCAGGCTTTTTCATTGTTACTCTCTCCAAAGAATGTTTTTCCAGCCCTAAGTCTTTGCAGAATTTTTTTTCATTGCTCTACTTGCTCCGAATAAGTTTTTTTGTAGCCCTAACCAGGTGCTAACGATCTTCCCAGCTCTAACCGGCTTGCAGGCTCTTTCATTGTTACTCTCTCAGAAGAAGGTTTTTTTAAGTCCTAACCAGGGGATAAAATAATGTGCTGAAGCTGCTCCGAATAAGTTTTTTTCTAGCCCTAACCAGATGCTAACTATCTTCCCAGCTCTTACTGGCTTGCAGGTTCTTTCATTGTTATTCTCTCAGAAGAAGGTTTTTTTAAGTCCTAACAAGGAGATAATATAATGTGCTGAAGCTGACCAGACTAAGGACACTAGCCAGATGAATACCTGGTAGGCAGATTGTTTTCCCCTATTTTCCTCCCCAAAAACTAAGGTGCGTCTTATACTCCGGTGCGTCTTATACTCCGAAAAATACGGTACTTCAATAAGATGTAATGGCAGTTAGTTATGTGCAGTTTTCAATGGTTAGTCGGGAAAACTTTTATCTTGCTTTACAGAGCTAAAATTTATTTCCTCTCTTAGGGGCCAGATAACATCATGGTTACAATGCCGCCATTAATGTGGGAAATGAGTGTTCAAATCTCAGTAGGGGTCCTTGATCAATGACCCCCTAATGGTTCACCTGCCCACCTCAGATATGAGAGTGTCATAAACTTGGAAACTCATGTTGGCTGGGAAACTGTCCAGAATTAGCAAGGTCCATATCAGATATTGGGGAACCAGGACAATCTGGTGATAAGTGGACTACTTGAACAAACCATACATGGATAAGACAAAGATAAGCTGGAACTGGTGGAATGCTACTACAATAGCAGATCTAATGAGAGGTGACATATGAAACATAGTATGAAACTATGGTGGGCAGAAGACCAGCATCCACCCTAACTGAAAAACAGCTAGTCAACACATCAACATAGGGAAGACAAAGCTGTCTTACCGCTTGAGATAAACCAATTGAATATTACATCCGAGATTCAAGAAGACCTGGAAAAACAACTGGATGTGCTCCCAAGACCTGAAGCTGGAATGTCATTGCCACCTCTCCATTACAGAACAGAGCTGTTGATATCAGGCAGATCAGAGGTGGGTTCCTCCTGGTTCAGACCAGTTCGCCCTAACCGGTAGCAACCCACTGGTGATGTCACGATGATGTCACGGAACCGGTTCGGTTAGTGCCGGTCCGTGGGCGCTGCCATCTTTTTTTTGAATTTTTTTGGGTTTTTTTTTTTCTTCTGCACATGCACTGAAGCCAAGTTTCCAGCACTGCGCATGCGTCACCATCTTGTTTTGGGCTTTTTGGGGGGGTTGATTTTTTGGCACTGTGCATGCATGCACGCGGCCACGTGGCACGGCCACGCGGCGTGGCCACCCGCCATGCGGTGCAGGAGGAAGCGAACTGGCAGCGAGGTAAGTTAGAACCCACCCCTGAGGCAGATCATGGATAAGCTAGTTACAGTCAACTCTTGAAACTGATTACCAAGGCTCAGTAGAGAAGTACTATCAAATAGTATGCTAGAAGATGGCAATAGAGCCCTTATGATAATCTCTACTACTACCATTACCCAAACCAACTGGTATATGCTCTGCTTGGCTATGTTGAGCAGTATACCCCACCCCCACCCCCCCGAAAATGAAGTTAGAGGCTAAAATGAAGGCAACTTGGAAAGAAGTTAGTCAACTGGTGGAATTATAGAGGAGTGTGAAGATTAAGGATATGACTCAGCTACTGAAAAAAATACAAGATCTGACTCCATCTGAAACCCTAGAAATTGCTAAATAAAAGCTCATACCATTGGCTACCAGGCTAAGGAGATATTTATTTATTTATTTATTTGTTTGTTTGTTTGTTTGTTTGTTTGTTTGTTTGTTTGTTTGTTTGTTTGTTTGTTTGTTTATTTATTTATTTATTTATTTAGTGCTCTTATATGCCGCCCTACTCCCTGGGGACTCAGGGCGACGTACAACATTTAAAGAGCAGCTAAACAATATAATTTAATAACAATTTAAAATACATTTAAAAGAAACAAACAAAAACACACATATGTGGGGGAGACCAAGATGAAAATCGTCTCAAAACCCCGCCTGCAGGAAGAGCCATGTCTTCATGGCTTTTCGGAAGGCCAGCAAGGTGGGGACAATTTGTATCTCTGGGGGGAGTTGGTTCCAGAGAGCAGGGGCCCCTACAGAGAATGCCCTCCCCCTAGGACCCACCAGCCAACATTGTTTGGTTGATGGGACCTGGAGGAGACCCACTCTGTGGGACCTAACCGGTCGAAGGGAAGTATGAGGTAGGATGCGGTCCCGGAGGTAACCTGGTCCTAAGCCGTGTAGGGCTTTAAAGATGATGATCAACACCTTGAATTGATATAATAGAGAAGCTAATGTAGCCATCAAGCTATAGGACTATATGGGTCAGTGCATGAGTACAGTTCAGAAGAGCATTGGAAACAACATCAGAGGATCAAACTAGCACTTGCTCATAAATAGAGCAGTCACCCAAGACTCAGACAGACCAATCTGAACACAGCCTAGATTGACTACAGGAAAACCCATGGCCCAATACCACACACATGAATTTGTGAATGCCTGGCACTATATATGAAATCAACAGGACACTAAACATTTTCCTCAAGAACTCATTGGGACTATGAAGGACAACACTGGAAGTTAAGTCAACACAGCTCAAGTAAGTGGTCATCAAGTATGGCATACATTAAGGTGATACACTGTTCCTGCTGCTCTTCTGTAAAGGCTTGAATCCCCTCAGCCAGATAATCACAATAACTGGATATGAATACAAGTTCAAAAGTGGAACTACAACCACCCACCTCCTCTACATGGTTGACATCAAGTTGTATCTAAGAGTGAATGAGACACTGACTCACTGATTTACCTGAAACCAATTTAAAGTGAGGATATTGGGATGTCACCTGGACTGGAGAAGTGTGGCTGGATGGTAGTCAAGAGAAGGAAAGTTGTTAAGACCGATGAGGTGTAATTACCAGCATGTCACATAGCAGACATACAGACCAGCTACACCTGCCTTGATATCCCACCAGTCACATGGGAACCACAATGAGGAAGCAAGGAAGAAAGCAACATCCAAGTACCACCAAAGGATAAGACAGGTCCTGAAGTGGCAACTAAATGGGAAGAACAAGATCCATTCTTCAACATATATGCCCAGCGAATCATCAGGTACCCTATCAGTATAGTGAGCTGGCCAAAGCAGGATATGGAAGATGCTGATATGAAGACCCAGGAGCTCCTTAGAACGTACAGAGGTTTCCACCCAAAGACCAATGCTCAGAAACTATACAGCAGCTTGAAAGAGGGCATATGACTGAGTAACAAAACCACTTTCTGGTATGAAACTAAGAATAACTAGGAGTATATCAGTGAGATGGCACCCAAAGATGTCGTGCTGGGACAATGCCTGAGGCAGCAGCAAACATGGGAGGAAGATCAAGCAGAGAAGTGGCATGGCAAAACAATATATCCCTGCATGGGATAGATCACGACAGATAGCTGAAGTGACAGACATTGGGAAATTCTATCAGTGATTGGAAAGGGTGAAACTAAAAGACACCGTGGCACTGATCACAGCAGCACAAGAACAAGCACTAAGCACCAGGTCCATAGAAACAGAGGTTACCACACTTGACAGGCGTCGTGGTGCAGACTATTGTAGAGAGGCCTCAGGGACAATCCAAAATACAATGGCAGGTTATAAGATTCAGACAGGAACAGCATGCACCCAAACAGCCCAACCAAATAATTGACATTGTGTACAGAATATGGACTAGACCAGGGGTCAGCAATCTTAAAAACTCAAAGAGCCATTTGGACCCGTTTCCCAGAGAAAACGAAACACCTGGAGCCACAAAACCTGGGTGGGCGTGGCCAACTCGATGTCACTCCCACCAAATCACATGACCCCCCAGCAACACCTACCCAGATTTTGTGGCTCTATGTTTTCTTTTCTATGAGAAAAAGGTAACTCTCTCTTTCTCTTTTCCCTCTCTCTTTCTCTCTCTCCATCTCTCTCTCCCTTTCTCTCTCCTTCTCTCTCTGTGTGCTGAGGAATGATCGCCACCCCCAGCGGAGGCTTCGGGCAACCCTCCTCCCCCTCTTGCGACTCCCTGGCTGGCTTTGGCGCGCGCAGAGAGACCCTCCTCAAGCGAGTGCCAAAGTGTAGCAAAGATACATGCGGAGGGCAGGCGGCTGCTCGCTTAAGGAGAGTCTTTGGACGCAGCTTCTCTCCTGCCCTTAGGATCCGGCCATTGATATTATACCCTGTGCTTTTTCTGGGAAGTCGGGGGGGGGGGTGAGAGGAGGGGAGGATGGGGGGAAAGGGAGGGGGTTGGGGGAAGGGGGGGAGAAAAAGAGAAAAATATTTGTACTTTGTACTAATAAAATGTTTTGAAATTAAAAAAAGGATCCGGCCATTGCCTTGCCATGTCCCATCCCGCCCCCCCTCTCCGCAGCTCTTCAGCCGAGTGGGGAGGGCGTGAGCTCCAGCCCAAAGCAGCAGGAAGTGAAGGCTGCCTTACGCGCAAATGTGGCATGAAGGCAGCTACAGGGCCTCTTCTCTCATCCTAAGGGTCCAGCCATCGCCTTGCCGTGTCCCCCCACCCCGCATGAGAGAAGGAGGAGGGGGAGGAGGGTTGCCAGAGCGAAGGCAG
This sequence comes from Diadophis punctatus similis, assembly GCA_023053685.1. Taxonomy (NCBI): domain Eukaryota; kingdom Metazoa; phylum Chordata; class Lepidosauria; order Squamata; family Dipsadidae; genus Diadophis; species Diadophis punctatus. The sequence goes on along the minus strand of JALIGW010000002.1, from coordinate 214,879,365 downwards.
CTTTTGGTTCCTGCCACTTTGGGTTGGAGTTTACGACCACCCTGCTCAGCCGAAGAGCTGCGAGGGGGATGGGAAACAGCAAGGCAATGGCCAGATCCTTAGGGCAGGAGAGAAGCCATGTCCAAAGACCCTTCTTAAGCGAGCAACCGCCCACCCTCCGAGCATACCTTTGCTGCACTTTGGTGCTCGCTTGAGGGTCTCCCAGTGCATGCACACCTTCCTGGCCCTGCCAGAGCCAGCCAGGGAGTCGTGATAGGGGGGAGGAGGGTCACTCGAAGGGAAGCTATGTTCCTCAACCAGCGCCAGAGGATCAGCCTCAGCCGCTTCTCCATTCCCGCCATCGCTCTTACCTTCTCAGGCCAGATGAGGGAGGGGAGGGCAAGGCCAGCCAGTGATGGGACAGGGACCCACAGCAGGAGGCCCAAAGAGCCGCATGCGGCTCTGGAGACACGGATTGCCAACTCCTGGACTAGACCGTCCCAAGTCCAGGTGGGCGATCCCATAGAAGATGGGAGAAAAGAGGACTAAGATCCTGTGGGACTTCCAGATCCTGATGGACGGGCAGGTACTGGCCAGTCAACCAGATGTCATGGTAGTAGACAAGAACCAGCAGACTGCAGTGGTGATAGATGTAGTGGTGCCAAGTGACAGCAACATCAGGAAGAAGAAATATGAGAAGTTGGAGAAGTACCAGGACCTGAAGGAGGAATTAGAATGAATGTGGAAAGTAAAGGCCAAAGTGGTCCCAGTGGTGGTAGGAGCACTTTGGGCTGTGACTCCTAACCTGGGAGAGTGGTTCCACTAGATCCCAGGGAACATGAGAGCTCTCTGTCCAGAAAGGTGCAGCACTAGAAAGTGATAAGATATTGCACAGAACCCTTAAACTCCAGATCTCTGGTACAGGATCCAAGATAAAGTCATGTCACCCATAGAGGTGAGAAGGGAATTTTTTCAATGATTAGTTGGGAAATCTATATCTTAATTTAACGTGAGAATTGAGTTTTGCTTCCTCTCTTAGGGGAAAAGTTTGTGGGTTTTTTTCAGAAGTGAATTAAGATACAGTTCTTTAATTTGACCTTTGAAATTGCCAGGACTGGTTTTAATGCTCTTTTAATGATTTAATATTATTTTATTGTTCCATACATTTATCTCTTGTGCTTTTATTTGTTCTACTGTAACTATCTGGGTAATTTTTGTGCACTGAGGCATATATGCTATTTGTTACTCATTACTGATTCATTATTTTACTGAAATATTTATAACCACTCTATGTCAGTAGATCCGTAACAAGATAAAAATCACTAAAATTATAAAATCATAAAATAAAACAAGAAAACACAACAAAATCAATATACTGTAGATAAAAATGAAATGCAAAGTGATTTGCTTTTACCCAGGCTCAAGGGTTTGGGTGAATAGCCTTGTCTTCATAAGATGCTGTAACAATAAGTAGTGGATCTGAAGTACACTGATAGCAGGTACCATTTTTTTGAAAGAAAAAAAGGGACATGCTATTTAGACATGAGGACTTTGCACTAACTTTCATCTCCCATGGTTGAGGTCTATATGGTCATAACTGTACTATCCTTTTAGAGCAGTGGTTCTCAACTTCCTAATGCCGTGACCCACGACCCGCCGCCATGCCCCCACCGTGACCCACCCCGCCGCCGTGACCCCTGCCCCGCTGCTGCCATTTGGGTTCTTTTACCCTCTGCGCATGCGCAAAGCGTTCTGTGCATGCGCAGAGGGTAAAAGAACCCAAATGGCAGCATCTGGGCGAAGTCTCCCAACCCCTGTGAAAGGGTCATTCGAGCCCCAAAGGGGTCGAGACCCCCAGGTTGAGAACCGCTGTTTTAGAGACTCTTAAAGACCTGCTCCTCCCACAAGTACTAAATCAAGACAATGTGTAAATCTGCTATCCAGACGTTATTAATTAAATGACTCTGCTCCACCTTACGATTGTGGATGTTGTTGTAATTGTCATTTTTTTAAAAATTTGATTATGATTTTACTTTCATTAGATACAAAGTGAAAGATTAACCATACACTCACTTACACTAGTGATGTTACCTAGTTGGATAATGAAATGTCTGCAAGCAAACAACCAAGCTCAGAGAACATCAAGGACCAGTTCAATCCTGAGTTACAGATACCTTCCTGTATTTGACTGAAATACTATTTTAAAAATCCAGTCATCAATATAACATTATGCACCTAATGCTGGGCTAATTTTATACCATACCTCCATTCTGTTTTCCAAAACATGGCCTTTTTCTCTGAATAAATTAGTTTGAGTGATTTGCCATTGTGAGACCAGTTATGTGAGCTTAGCTAATGCTGACGTTTTCCTCCAGAAAAGGCTTAATATCGCACAGGAAATCAGTATAAGCAACACAAAATCTTCCCTAGAGACATCATGTGAATATACCCCTTGCAATCTGCAAAACCCTTTCTGAAGAACATATTATGTGACACATATTCACAGCATCAGTTCCTCTAAAATGACGATATTCCTTTGGATCTGAAATGACAATCTCTAAAATGGGAAACAAACTAATACAGCAGTTTTCTCTTTGCTGCAGGCAAATAATGCCAGCTTTTCCTTATATTGTTCAGCAGTGCAGCAAAAAGCTTCCACCTTCTCACACCTAAAATTTTGCCAAATTGTCAGTATATTGCCAAATGCATGGCTTTTAGTAAACAATGGTCTGTAATGCTATCTGCTCAAAATACTCTTCAAAGATCACTGTTTTTCATTAGTATTAATGTTTTCCCCCATAGCAGTCTTATGACACATTAATCCTCATTATCTTGTTCTTTAGAGCAAAAGACTTTTGTGATAACCATGTAGGAGCTCAGTAATTACGCATTTGATGCCTGCATATTATCTTCTTCTTGGCACAATGGCTAATACCTTGTTCATGGCTGAAATAATATACAAAATTTAGAATTAGAAGTCAATCTCAATTATTCAGTGGTTCCATTACTGGCCTATGAATATTAATTCTTTATAAACTCAATGTTCTGCTTTTATAGGAATTTGATTGCACAATAGACTATATTGGCAAAAATAAACCATGTTTGACCTAATCGAAATAGGCAAACTAACTAAACCAGGGATAAGTAAGTAAAATGGTTCTTTGTTAAGACAGAAACAGCACAATTCCAGCTATTCTCTACCATTATTACCACCAACTCAAGTCAATTCTTGAATTTTTGTGATAGCCCATTCTAATGTGCACCAAGAATGTCTTAGACTTGAACTCTCAGTGCTTCTAGATATAACTACCCAGAATTTCAGTTCTTAAACTTGAAGACATCTGGAAAACAATGATCAAAGATGGACTAGCTTAAATTTCTTCCCCAACAGCTTTAAAATGTATTATCCCCAAAGGTGACAGCATACAAATACTTCTATTTTTTTACCTGGCAAGACAAGTCATATCAATAACCCTTCTTTGATTTTTGGATGACATTAGAAATGCTATGTTGTAAAAGGATGTATACAGGTATGTATCATATGTACATAATATGATACATACTATATATGTATGGCAGTGTATAGCAACATGTACAGTGCATAATTCAGTTTAACTGGGATAACTCTTTCCAGCAGTAGTAAAACTAACATGTGACTGTCAAGAACTATAGTCAATTGTCACAATCAATGCACAGAAAATGCTACCACAAATAACCAAAATGGGTATTTATTGTCACTGGTAGTTTATTTTAATTCCAGCCTGACTCTTAATAAGCACCATTTTGCTGTCTTAGGCTAAAGACTAGATGCCCTTCCCATTCTATATATGCCCCCTACCACCAATTAAATTTTACTTCTTTTTACAAATGTTGCTAGGATGACAGATCGGAACATCTGGGTCAATTGGTCTTATGTGGGATGGACACAGGACAGAGGATAGTCTGAGCAAAGCACACAGCTCAGCTTTTTAGCATCTCATTGCTGTTCTTTTGTCAGTGTCTGCTATTTCATACTGTCCAATGCTGTTGCGTATGTTCATTTTCTTCTTCAAGAAAATGCAACACTGCTGTTTCTATTTTTCCACGGATGCTAACATTTGTGTGTTTTAAAACTCAGCTGCTGTCATCAATTAAATACCATCACTGAGAATTATCTTCCCAGCTAGCAAAAATAATTCAGCTTAACTTTCTGGAAATTGGGAAAGCATGACTATATCTGAAGGTTCTGTTTCATTTATCAAGGGAGAATGGCAAAGATATCCAAGCTGTTAAGATAAATGTACTTTCCTCCCTACAATGTCAGTGCAGCAAGTAGATAAGTGTAAAAACAGGCAGTGGTGGAATCCTGCCGGTTTAACAACTGGTTCGGTGATTGTGTGCTTTGCGCGAGCGCATGCGCTTTGTGCACACACATGCCTGATGCACACTGCATGTGCATGCGCACTTTAACAAAAACTTGCCTTCTGCGTTACTGCTGGGGAGAAACACAGCTGAGGCACGGTAATCCGCTCCGCCGCACGAATCAGCTGAGAAGATATAAGTCAGTAAAGCGGGTGGGTGGGGGGGCCTACCTGATCGTCAGAGCATCCGGTTTGCCTGAACCGGTACGAACCAATAGAATCCCACCCCTGAAAACAGGGATATAATATCAAAATAGCTATTTGTGTGTTCTAGATACTTTGTGCAGATAATTTCATAGAATACAATTTCCATGGGCATTAGAAACTCAGAGGTTGCGTTTAAAAAGAGACATGAGTTATGTGCAAAGAGTAAATTTGTTATATTCAATTACAGTTACTCCTCAAACTATGACCACAATTGAGCCCAAAAATTTATGTTGCTAAATGAGACATTTGTTAAGCGTGCTTTACAACCTTTCTTGCCACAGTTGTTCAGTGAATCACTGCAGTTGTTAAATTAGTAGCATGGTTTTAAAGTGCATCTGGGTTCCCCATTGACTTTTGCTTGTCAGAAGGCTGCAAAAGGGGAGCCCATGATTTGGGACACTGCAACCATCATCAATATGAATCAGTTGCCAAGCGTCTGAATTTTGATCATGTGACCATTGTGCAATGGTTGTATGAAAAACGGTCATAAGTCACTTTTTTCAGTGCCGTTGTAACCCTGAATGGTCACTAAACTAACTGTTGTAAGTCGAGGACTACCTGTAGTAACTTTTCTTAGCAAAATTTGGCTTAGAAAAGATTACAAGTGGTTTGGAAATAAATTGTTTCATGGGCACCATTCAATATCTTTGGTTGAAGTTGGTAGACTATATAAGCATGTTATGGCAAAACTAGCAACTCCAGGACCACTTCTCCTTTGTCAAATTCAGTACTTGCATGAAACATCCTAATCATGCAAAAGATCCATATTCATTTTACTGTCTATAGTTTGTCAATATGGAAAAACCTGTTGCCAATAGTACCACACTACCAGGACTCAATTAGAGACGGGCTGTGAAAGCATGTATGCTGTATAAACTGCTAAAAATTACAGTAGTATCATTTAAGTGAATTATTCAAAAGGAAAATGTCAAACAACTGAACCAATCAAGAGCTTCTGTGAGCACTTATAATAGATTGACCCAGTTGCCACTTAATCTCATTAGGTAAGGAGCTCCTGTGTTAACATCTGATTGATTCAGTGGCCTGTTTGCATGTTTTAAATAATTTGAAATAAAAAAAAGCAAGTTGCTCAGTTGCTACTCAACTCACAGTGTCACTCACCACCATATGCAGAATACTCTCTATCTTTTCTTCCTTCCTGTCCACTAGGTACTTGAAATGAATACAAATTAGTGTCAGCAATGCTGAGTTTATTGATACTCCAGTCAATCTGCCTAAATTTAAGACATGTTAAGACTATTTTGAAATAATAGAAAATACTTGTAGCTCGGGTTTTAGATTTTGACAGTGGTTTGCTCTCCAAGCTTGTTTCAATTTAGTTTCTGAACGTTTCATTACCAGACTAGGTAACATTATCGGTAGAATTTTCTTGTCCTATGTCTTGTGTGCCAGTGTGGTCAGTTGGTCATGTGATTGGTTGTTCATTTGGAGCTATATTTAAATTCTGAGCAGCTGATTGGTTCTCTTGTTGATTGGTCGTTCGAATGGTCTGGTTTCTTACATATTAAGACTATGTTGGTCATGGTTTATTTTATTTTATTTATTTATTTATTTTGTCAAGCATGTATAGGTAACAGATATAAATATAAACATGATTAGGAGTACAGGAAATGGATACGAGTAATGGAGGGCAGTAGGACAGGGACGGCAGGCACGTTGGTGCGCTTAGGCATGCCCCTTATAGACCTCTTAGGAATGGGGTGAAGTCAACAGAATCTGAAACTGAGAAATCTGAAACTGAGAATCCTCCAACCCATCTGAGGTTTTTCACTTAGACATGAGTGCATTATAAATTATCAATAGACAGTCAAGTATTTATCAGGTTTATCAGCTGCAATTGTTCCTGGAAGGGTTAGTCTTGCCATAGAAATCAATGCACTGTGATAGCCTTAAGTTTGTACTAATCTGCATGCAGTCTATACAGGGTGCCTTTGGAAATGGTTCAGAAGATGTAGTCAGTGCAAAGTACTATTGCTATATTAGCCCATATAGTGCTTACACTTATTGTCATTGACTGCTATATGCAACTGACCAAAACTCACTGTATTTGAACTAGCATATAAAGATTTAGATTAAGATATTTTAAAGATTCCCTTATCCATACTTCACTTGTCTGGTCATGACGTTTGATCAAAGATGGCCTCTTAAATGGTGCTACATTTGTCAGAAATTGGCGGAGTAGCAACCCGAGAGAAGATGCTTCTGATTATGGAATGTCTTTTCTATTTAGCCAGGCTGGCACCAAATTTTATTAGCTTTCAATTTCAGTGAAAGATTTACCTGTTGATTCAGACTTTCAGCTGAATTTTGCTTCTGTGTCATTTCTGGTGCTGCTGCAGTTGTTCCATCCTGCTTTATAGTTCAAAATTTGTAATTGTATTGGGATTTGCTTTCTGACTGCTTTTCATAAAAATGGGCTAAATCGTATAAATAAGCAAATAAAAAATTGAGGCTGTATTTGTTGTATCAAAATAGGACAGATGATAGACATTACCATAGTTCCTCCCATGTTTACCATTAGGTAAAGAAGTAAAGCTGAAGATAATGTCACACTGTAGTTGGATTCACATATTACTTTGAGCCTAGGCTGATATGTCGACATTGTCACTGGAGTTGGTAAAGCATTATTTATTTATTTATTTTATTAATAACTCAATGTATAGATCTCATCTACTAGCATATGCATCATGTTTTATGATTTAGCATTATGTGTGAACCAGGACATTTTAACTTGTTTCACAAACCATGGTTAAAATTGACAGAAGGTTAGTGCGATATCTGAATCTAGCAACTGAATTGATTCTATAAGCTTATACAAGCCTTAGAGGATAGATTATGCTTTTCTTCCAAACAGCTCATTAATAATGAGGGAGACTTTTTCCAAAAGCCTTCATGCATCTTGAATATAACAGGCTAAAAAGGGCAATAACAATGCCATGCTTATTCTTGCTTTTTGCAGCAGCTTGCTAAAAATTGCCCTTCACCTACATTCCCTCAAGAGCTACCTCTATTGATGCAAAAAAAAAAAGTCTTGAAAAACCAGGATAAAATGCTTATTATGCAGAATGCTCTCAAATCAAGGTTATTCTGGTAACTTTGTCTATGAAAAATATAACATCGTCACCAAATACGGGGGTCAACGCTTAACAATTAAGGTTTGAATTCTTTCTGAAGGATAATATCTCTCCTGCTTTTTAAGGGGAAAGGAGGACATTTCTTAATACATTCCAATCCCACCCTATTTGTAAAAATGTTCACAGGTATAAATGTATATATGTGAGCATATTACTTTATCATCCACACAGACACCCTCCTCCAATAAGTTTAAATGTACAGTTGGTTTTGATTATGTGCCATCAAGTTGAAATTGACTCTTAGTAAACACATAGATTTTCACCAGGATGTCTCCGACCTTAACCTTCAAGTCTTCCAAAGGTTCACTGATCACCATAGTAATTAACTTCACCACCTTGCTGCTAGCTGGCCTTTTATTTTTCTTTCCAGCATTTATATATATATAAATGTATATAATACCCAAAGATATATATCTTTGGGTATTCGGGTTTTCTTCCGCGTGAAATTGGAAGTGTCTTGGCGACGTTTCGATGAAGTCTCATTCATCATCTTCAGGCTGGTGTCTTCTGCTTCCTGCTTCTAGGAGCAATGTGAGATTGCTGCTGTTTCTTCCTTTTAACTGCCAGTGGGGGTTTGAACTGATAGGGTGGGAGCTTGGCTGTGTTCTGATTGGTTGGAGGTATGTTCTGATTGGTTGGGGGCTTGGCTGTGCTCTGATTGGCTGGGGGGTTAGCTGTGCTCTGATTGGCTGGGGGTGTGCTCAGGTTAGTCTGACTTGCAGGGAGATATATATATAATTTATATTATACATTTTTTGCTGATAAATGAAAATAAAGGGAGACTATTATAGATCTATTTCGAGCTATTTTGCTCTCGTCAGATAGCCATACCCTTAGTGGGATTTGAACCTGGGCAGTCTGCTTGTAAGGCAGCAGTTTTAACCTCTAGCCACAAGGTTCTCTTCCCTATCAGCTCTTCACCAGGAAAGGGTTATACATGTTTCCCCCCCAGGGATATACTCCCTGGGGGGGGGGAAATATACTCCCCAGGGAGTTGGGCGGCATATAAGAACAGCAAGATAAATAAATAAATAAATAAATAAATAAATAAATAAATAAATAAATAAATAAATAAATAAATAAATAAATAAATAAATAAGCAAATAAACAAATAAACAAATAAACAAATAATAAATAAATAAATAAATAAATAATATCAGGTGCTTTGGAGAATAGTTTGACCCCCTCGTCTTTGTGGCAACCCCTGAGATATTGGAACACTGCAGGGGTGAAATGCTCCCTGTTCGCTCTTACCTGTCGGTTGTCACAGAACCGATGGAGCCGGTGGCGGTCGCGGGGCGGGGCGGTCGCGGGGCAGGGCGGCCCCCGCCTGCTTCCCCCGCCCGCCTGGACTCCGCCATTTGAGTTCTTTTGCCCTATGCACATGCGCAAAGCATTCTGCATGCACAGAGGACAAAAGAACTCAAATAAATTGATACTGAACTGTTCATAATAATTTTGAATGAAGCTAAACCCATAAGTACCTAGTACAAACTATGATGATGCAAAAAATGCCAAAAATGTTTTTGCCATTGACACTTTCTAATGTTATTTTGGGAGCATGATAACTCAGCAGTTAAGAAGCTGAGCTTCTCAGCTGGAAAGCTGACTGCTTGGATTCGATACCCAAGCGCTGCGCAATGGGTTGAGCTCCCATTACTTGCTCCAGCTTCTGGCTACCTAGCAGTTAAAAAGCATGTAAATGTGAGTAGATAAATAGATACCACTTCGGTGGGAAGGTAACAGCATTCCATGCATCTTAGTGTATATTCACACTGGCCACATGACCATGAAAGGATCTTTGGACAATGCCGACTCCCTCGGCTAAGAAACAGAGATGAGCACCGCACACTATAGTCAGACACGACTGGACAAGGGGAAACCTTTATCTCTTAATTTTATTTTTAATTTCCCACACTAGGAAATACAGCAGAAAGCTGTAACAGAAAAGGACTTCCATGTGGTTGCTAAGACATCAAAGGTCAAGCCCTTATCCATGGTCAGCAAGATAAAAGCTTGCAATAAAATGGATATCCAAAGGAGTCCTTCCCTCCTGTAAGACAGATAAATCCAGGATTTAAACTTATCTACAGGTATCATTGGAACTGGGGTAATTCTATACAGGGAAGGAAGAAGAAAAGCAACATTCTGAGGACAGTGGAAGAATAAGCAGGCATTCATTGGTGATTCAAAGTCTTTTTTAGGCTTTTAAGTGTTCCTAAATAAAGAATAACTGCAGGTGTATTGATTTTCTTTCTACTGCTGAAATGAATTGTCCAATGCTATCAGTGGGAGGGTGTGTGAATATTTTTGTGGCTCCAAGTGTAAATGCATGGGATGCACCCATTTTTATGCTTTCAGAAAAGTAATCAAGAAAAGTGGAGCTCAGATCATATGAACAAATGAAGGATGGATGGGCAGAAAGATAGACAGACAGCAGGCAACCCACAACCACATTCACTTCCCATTCCCATATTGCTGTTGGCAAACCATAGAGGGGGAAAAATCTTCCTGGTTTTCTGATTTTCCATCTCCCATGCCCCTCCAAAACAATTTTGCCCCTGAGCAATATGCTCTGAAAAAGCTCTCTTACATATAAGTTCATTAAAATGTAAAGGGCATGCTAAAATAAGAACTCAATGATTGTGTTCTAAAAGCAAATGAAATTTTACTTTTTTTCATTTAACTCTGGATGTAACAGTTAGTGAAATATTCCAGTTATTTATTTATTTATTTATTTTGGTATTCTTATATGCTGCCCAACTCCCTAAGGACTCAGGGCGGCGTACAACAGTTAAAGCTTTTATTGTTTATTGCCATGAGAAGCAATGATTACATTGGCTATCAACAAATATAGAACACATTGTTAGGCAATATTATTATAATATATATATATGTTTTCTGAGGTTTTTGCGGGTGTTTGTATGTAGGTCTTTGGTTATTCGGGTTTTCTCCCACGTGAAATTGGAAGTGTCTTGGCAACGTGTCGATGAAGTCTCATTCATCATCATCAGGCTGGTGTCTTCTGCTTCCTGCTTCTAGGAGCAGGAAGCAGAAGACACCAGCCTGATGATGATGAATGAGACTTCATCAAAACGTCGCCAAGACACTTACAATTTCACGCGGGAGAAAACCCGAATAACCAAAGACATATATATACACATATCTCTGTACAAATCTGTGCAATTTAAGCATGATATTTTCCACAAAAATAATTTTCAAATGATATTCCACAGACTAGCAAATGATAAACATATACATTAGTTGAAGTGTCAGCTTGAACCTACAACATAGGCTGAAATCCAGCTGTGTGGTAATGTTCTACCATTTTTGCACCAACGAAATTTCTTCAGGGAGAGAAATTTCTCAGGGTCAGGACTTATCATTAGCAGCGGCAATAAAAAGCTAATTTTGTTTTGCCTAGAATTTTGTGTTATTATTTTTCAATTTCTACAATGTATAAACTTAGTGTCATTCAAAGAGAAGACAGAAAGATGGGTAGATTGCTCTTTGAGCTTCATAGTTTGCTTTCAGACACATCATTACCCAACTACACAACATTATTATAAGATGGACTGGACAGCAGATGTTATAAACCCCAAAGAGGAAGGGAGGGGGGAGAGATTGGCTAGTCAAGGCCAAGTCATAATGACATGTTTGCTGAAGTTACAACTAAGTTTTCATTACAACCATAACTGAAATGAAAAACAGTGACTGGTGTTAAATCACACTTTCCCCCTAGAGCCATGAACAATTATTTTATTTATAAGTCTGTCCATGTGTTATGAATTTTTCTGACTGCTGGTTGGTATTCATGGATATGCTCTGGTAATCTTCTGTCTGTCTGTCTGTCCTACGTAGCGGTTGTCATTTACAACATATAGTATTGTATGGCCCATATTGCAAGGCCATACAATACCACTAATCATCAATTACAGAATACTCTCCAATCCTTATGGACTACTGGAAGTTCTGATGATTCACAAAATATTTGCACAAAACATTAAGAGCTAAACAAGAGAGAAAAATCAATTCAGCCAATGTATTGTTGCTTATACAGTGCAGCTGTTACTTGCCTGTATAGATTGAAAAATTAGTCAGCTTCAAAAAGTGACTTCACTAGACAGCTCATCTTTCCTAAATATTTCTGCTCATGCTGATGATGGTGCTAGTCTGATTAATTATGCATGCTATTTGAACCTGAGTTTTTAATAAAAGGAGACACATGTCATAAAAATAAGGTAAGGGATAGATTTTCCTAAAGTAGCTCCTAGTCATAGTGCAGAATCTAGAATGCATGGATCCCGCTGAAGTTGCTGTTGTAAATAAGGAACCTTAATACTGAGTTCATGGTTTACTGTAAAACTGTAGAACATAAATACTGTCTTGAAATTAAAGGCAGGGTTGAGAGATATGGTGTTATTGGAATTCTATAAACTAATGGCTTCTACTTACATAGAAGTAAGTACTTTGTAGATTAATTTTACACTGTTTATGTACAGTAGCTTAGTCTGTGTTTTTAAAAAAACCAGACTGACAAAGTGTCCCATTGTCAGAGTAACAACCCAACCTCCCACAAGCAGAGCTGTGTAAGAACATTATTCAGATGACTACAAACAGCCCACCTACACAACATCTTCCAAAAAAATGGATACATGCAATTTTATCCAAAAGTGCCTGGCCACTCAACCCACAGCAATTCAACCAACATGAGCTATAAAAAAAGATAACACTACTAAATATCAAAAACATGTCAGAAACAACCAACAGATTATTAAATCACACACCAGGCATCAACATAGCCCACAAACCAACTAAAGCAAGCCCTCCAAAATATCTTAAGTAAACCAAACGACTGAGTAGGCCAAGAAGAAAAAAATAGGAGTCATCTACAACACACAATGTAAGGATGTAAACAGCTGTTATGTAGGACAGACAAGCAGAAGACGAGCAGAGTGCATTCGTGAACACCAACTGGCAGTCAGAAGACATGATGAAAACTCCTGAGTTGACAACACATGGATAGATTAAACCATAATTTCAACTGAGAAACTGAGCATCCTAGACCAAACTAAATCCAAAAATGCTTGAGAATTTCTGGAAGCTTGACATTCAGACCAATTAACCATCAATGGACTATAGAAATAACCACCATGAGAGAGAGAGAGAGAGAGAGAGAGAGAGAGAGAGAGAGAGAGAGAGAGAGAGAGAGAGAGAGAGAGAGAGAGAGAGAGAGAGAGAAGCCAATCAAGGAACTAACAGAGAGAAAAGCATATTCTTATCCTAATTGGTAGGGCAAGTATAAACAAAAAGCAAACCTTATACTCACTAGCACTGATGATGTTGCCTAACTGGATAATTAAACATCTGCAAGAAAACAACCAACCTCAGAGATTCGATTCAATGCAAAATCTATGATACAATCCAGACTGTCAATTATACATGGTCTAACTATACTAAAATTACAATCCATAAACTGTGTGGCCCATAGTCAGGGAAAGGAATAAGCAGTGCAACAGGTTTGCAACATTTGTTATATGAAATACTATGGTGGTTTAGACACATGTTTCCCACAAATCCCTAGTGCTGCTGTGCAAAATCTAACCACCTGCGCTGTAGTTATGGACTGTTCGTCCTTAAGCAGCCACTGGAGATAAGCAGCGTCGAAGTACCTTAGAGAGTATAAAGGACTCCACAATTTTACCGTGACCTATGTATATATTTTTTCTTCTATTGAAATAGTTCTTTATTTTATAAGAACTATATAAATAGTTTTCCTATATCATAGCAGACTACCGTTTAGAATCAGTAAAATTTTTGAAGTAATGAAAAAAAAATCATAATATATCTGAAATTAAATTTCAGCATTTAAAAAAAAACTAAGTATACATTGTTATGAAGTATTACTTGATAAGGCAGATGAATAAACTCTTGTATCAAACAATAACCCTTTATTGGGAAACACGTTTGTTCTTCAATATTTTGCCCTCATTTTTTAAATTTAACTTATTCATGCTTTCAATACCACATTAAATTGACGTCTGTAGTGTTGTTATAGCTTTTTATTCTTTACTGACCAGTAGCTTCTGTTTCAGTCTGGGAGTTTATTAACCAGGCTTTCCCCTAATTAGCTCCTTAGGGGAAATCAGTACTATTTCATAGATCTGTCTGAAAACAGAAAATAGCTTCTGTCCATATTGGAAAAACCCTCACTCTTTCTGTCTGGTATCAAATGCGGTCATCGGTTATATTGAATGAAATTGTAAAGGGGAAGTAAAAAAAATTAGACAAAAGTACTTTTCAAGATACTTAAACAGGCTGCTATGCACCGTGATTTGAACCACACACTTCTTTCAAAGTCAATGTCAGCATTATATAGTACAGTGATGGTGAACCTATGGCACATGTGCCAAAGGTGGCATGTGGAGCCATATCTTAGGGCACATGAGGCATTGCCCTATGTCAGCTCCAGCGCTGGCCAGCTGATTTTCGGCCTTCTTTTTGGCCGTTTTTGCTCTCCCCAGGCTTCAGGAAAGCCTCTTGAGGCCTGGGGAAAGCGAAAACGGCCCAACCGGAAGTTCATTTGTGTGCTCACCCCCAGCCTCCTTTTCGCTGTCAGAGGTCTTCAGGAACTTCTTTGGCTTTGGACAGTTGCAGCCAGGCCTCCCACACCTTGGCCCATTTCTTCTGCAGCCGGCAAGGCTTTTCTGAGCTCCAAATCGATCTAGAGCTCTGCTAGAGGCCTTCAGGAAAGGCCTTTAGAAAAGGCTTCTGCAGCTGATAACAGAACTCTGGAGGCTTCAGGAAAGCATTGCCAGCTGCAGAAGAAATGGGCTGAGGTGTGCGAGGCCTGGTTGCAACTATCTGAAGGTAAGTAGTAGGGCAGCTCCACATTTTGTTTCCGAACTTCCGATTGGCCCGTTGGGCCATTTTTTGCCATCCCCAGGCTTCAGGAAGCTTTCCTGAACCCTGGGGAGAGTGAAAAACAGCGCAATGGGCCTACCGGAAGCTTCAGTGAGGCCTGTGCGCATGTGCAGGGGGCCAGTGCGGGGGTTGTGCACATGTGTGGGGGGAGGGCATTGCATTATGGGTGTAGGCACCCATGCGCATGCTATCGCGCGCGCGCATGCACCCTTTTGACACCCAAGCCAAAAAAGGTTTACCATCACTGATATAGTATGTGTAATAGAGTGTACAGAATTTAGAAGAGTAAGGTGGATAATCAAGGCTTGGTAAGTAATTGGTAGCTAGTTTCAGACAGTATAGTTGCTTAGCAATGTATGACTAGATATTCCATCAAAACCTTGACCCCTGCACCAACTGCAGCTACCAAGCATTCTAAACAGAGTCAAGTAAGAGATATTCAAGTAAGGTATTTGAGGGATAATAAAGCCTAGTGCTGAACAGAGTGAGTCATTGTGTCATTTTCTTCATCAAAATAGGAAAATGCACACAGATTGATCCTTAAGTATATTCAAAGAAAAAAGGGCTTTGTCAAAAAAAATATTAAGGTATTATTTGAAAACCTAGTTTTTCTCTACCTACCACCAGGCTGGTCGTGTGGGAAGACAATGTTGGGCTAGAGACACCTTTGGTCAAATTTAGCAGTATTGGTTTTTATGGCTCCAGTGACTTCTACAGATAAAAAGAAAGGTCAGACTCTTTCTCTCTCCTTTTTAGCATACATTACTAAACTCATTTAGTGAGTCTATAAGGAATATAGGCTTCCCTGGAATAATTAACTTGGCCATGAAATTGGGAGTGTGGAGTATATTGAACCACTAACCTCTCTTCTCCTAAAATGGTGCCTTTGAGCCTGGGAAATCTGGTGACTCATTCTTCAAATCTGTATCGAATGAACCAATGAGCATCAAATTTGTCATCTCACCTCACCTAACGTCATCATTTATTTAATACAAACAGTGGAGTAAGCTAATGAACACATGCAGAAATAGGAAAAGATGTCTTTAAAGGTTTTTTTTCAGAGCACGTTTTCTTCTTGCTTCATAATTAGTTTTCTCCTCTCCTGCAATTCAATGTTAGATTTCACTGAGCAATATTATTTGATAAACAAGACCACAAAGCTTTAAAACCTCACAATTTTTCAGCAGAATAAGTTGGGGGAATCATAAAAAAAATCAATTAAATGGAATGTATGAAATATGTACTACAGGGGCAATAGAGTTGCTTCAAAATGAGATGGGCAGCAAATACATTTAATTAATAAATAAATAAAAATATTCTCTGCATTTTCTTTTAAAAATCAAGACAGCCATAATAATTTTTCATTGTAACAATTTATTGGGCCAAGTTCACTTAAATAAGTAAATAAATGAATAAGAAAACAGTTAATTGCAAGCTTATGCTCTCTACAAGAATCTGAACTATTAACAGTCAAAGCAAATTGGCGGTAGATAAGAATAGCAATAGCACTTAGAACAGGGGTCCTCAAACTTTTTAAAGAGGGGGCCAATTCAAGGTCCCTCAGACTGTTGGGGGCCCGGACTGGCTGGGTGGGCATGGCTAGATGGTCATGTGACTGGGTGGGTGTGGCCAATTTAGCAGTCCATTAAACAATACACACAAATTAAACTTTAATTTGTTATGCTCCTGGGGGTGAAGGGATGTGGCTGCCTTGGTGGGGGTGTGTGAGGGACTTTTATTTCTCTCTCTCTCTCTCTCTCTCTCTCTCTCTCTCTCTCTCTCTCTCTCTCTCTCTCTCTCTCTCTCTCTCTCTCTCTCTCTCCCTCCCTCCCTCCCTCTCTCCCTCCCTCCCTCTCCCTCTCCCTCTCTCCCTCCCTCCCTCTCTCTCTGGAGGCTGTGGAGGCCAAAAACGGGCCTGTTTTTGGCCACCTCAGCCTCCAGAACCACTCTGCTGCCCAAAAATGGGCCTGTTTTTGGCCTTCTCGGCCTCCAGAAGGCAGGTGGGAGTTGGAAGGTAGGTGGGCGGGGCAGCCTCATGGTCCCATGTGGGCCAGATTAATGGCTTCGGTGGCCCATGGGCCATAGTTTGAGGACCCCAGACTTAGACTTATATACGGCTTTACAGTGCTTTACAGCTCTCTCTAACCAGTAAGCCACTATGGCTTTTACAATGGAATCTATTGAATCAATAAAATTCAAGATGGGCTGGAGTCTTGTAGTTACAAAGGGACTTGAGATTGATGAAACATTTGACTCCTCCCTCTGGCTCAGCCTGGTCATCTCCTATTATCACCTTTTCTATTCTGAGCTTTTCTATTCTGGGTCTCAGGACTCCTAGTCCAAACTCTGTATGACCTGCAACTTTATGAAATAAATTCTCAATAATTCCGTTTCATTTCCAAAATTGGTCAATTCACCATGCCAATAGAAAGTGTCTTGGAATTCTCTCTCAATCAGGGGGTAGCCTTCAGTTAGCAAAACTGATTCCTGATTTAGACAAACACTGCCTCTCTGAAGCTGCTCTTTGCATTTCAGAGAAAGTTTTTTTCATTTCAAATAAACAGGAAGTTCCCTTGAAATACAAACAGAATGTTCAAGGGAGTCGCATTTTTTACAGGACCAGAGTGAAAAATATGTAAACTTGCTTTTCCCATAGCTGTTTTCAGTGATATTCAAGAATTCACGGATCTGCTTTTTAAGTCACCAAAGCCATGTACACTTTGTGCTTGCATTTTTTATTAGGTGGCATATTTGCAAAAATGAAACAAGACTTGCTGAAATCAGATTCAACAATGTATGTACTGACTGTTTACCTCAAAGCCAGAATGCTTTGAACCAAAGTATAAAAATAAAATTGGTGAACAATAAGTAGCTTTATTGCTAGAGCTCAGAGCAAGGTAATCACCCAAGGTAATCACCCAAGATGAGCTCATCTATGCATCAGGTTCTCATTCCCTGTTGCATTCATTAGGCTGAGGTATACTTTTAGCTGAAGTAAAGGATGTCAATCTATAAGCAAAATTAAAAATGCACTTAACGTTAAAAGAAATAATTACTTTTTAAGCAAAGCCTTGTGAACTGCTATATAACTGTTTAAAGAGATTTTGTTTCTAATCAGATTGACAATAATAAAAAACATGGAAGTATTAGCATTAGCTTTGTAGATCTGATGAATGTCACATTGAACAGAAGACTGGGCCCAATTGTTTAGTGGCTGAAGAAAAGGGGAGATGAAGAGCTGCCCTTCATCTGTTCTTGGACAAAATTATTCATCTCTAATGCTGCAGATTCCCATATTCTTAGACTGGAAAAGCATTTAAATTATGTTGTATTGTATTATTATACTATACTATTATATTATATCATATCATATCCCAATATCATATGCCATAACATATCATATTCTACCCATCTTTGGACCCACCCAGTCCAAAGTAAGTCTGGGAGGCTTGTACAGTAATAAAAAAAAATAGCAATATAAAACAATTATAAATATAAGAAGAAATAAGATTACAGAGGATACCCTAAAGCAGTGATAGTGAACCTTTTTTTGCTTGGGTGCCAAAAGGGCGGACACACGTGTGATAGCGCAGGCATGCATGCCCACACCCATAATACAATGCCCTCCCCCCACACATGCGCACACAACCCCTCCATGCTGGGGAACCCCTGCGCATACGCGCAGATCTCAATGAAGCCTCTGGACTTCCAATAGGCCCGTTGGGCCATTTTTCGCCCTCCCCAGGCTTCAGGAAAGCCTCCGGAGCCTGTGAATGGCAAAAAACGGACCCAACGTACCTACCGTGCCCTCAGATATGGCTCTGCATGCCACCTGTGGCACCCGGGCCATAGGTTCGCCATCACAGCCCTAAAGAAACCACAGGCTCGAGCCAAGGTGGGGTGGAGACAATCGGAGTAGAGTTTTTGAATCATATCTTGATTGTTTGAGGGAGTTATTCCTATCAGGCTTCAATGTCCTGGATCTTTTTCAGGGGCCCATCATCTGTTAAGTGTTACTGAGTTCCGTTCTTCTCTCTTTGCTGAATACCAACATGGTTTCTTACAAAGGAATTGTAATACATAAACCACCACTTACATTTATGGCTCTGCTTGACAAAGTTATCCCATCCCATCTAGATACTTCAGTCTCATTGAAATTTTAGCTGATTCAGAATGCAGCGGCCTATATACTTCCTGGCCAGTCACCATCACCATGGAAATAATGTACTGGGTACCAGTGTGTTTCCAAGAGCAATTCAAGGTATAGGTAGCAAAGAGCTTCCCTTCTAAGGGATTTTCTACCTATCTGATCCAGACACCTAGAATACATTTATTCACCTTATAATGAGGTGCAGTGAGGCAGAGTGCCAGTGACAGGTATTCTTGGTTGGAACTCTAACCACAGGCATTGATAGTCCTGGGTCATTTTGGTTTCCTTGCATTGCCACAAATATTTCAAAGTGATCTTAAAGAGATCTTAAAGTATGCACACTTGTCATTTTGTACTAAGAGCCAGTGTGGTGTAGTGGTTAAGGCACTAGGCTAAAAACCAGGAGACTCTGGGTTCTTTACAAAGCCAGATGGATAACCTTTCATCAGTCCCTCTCTCTTGACCCTAGGAATTAGGCAATGGGAGGAATGCACTGGCGCTGACTGCATAGCATACTTGCAACGCCCATCTAGGCAAACCTCCTCCTCCTCTCCCTCATTTTCAAAGGTTTTTTTTTTAAATGCAGCTTGATCTCAGGGCAATGACTTGCTATTCATGTTGACCAGCTCAAGGAAGTATTACATTTTTTGTGCTGGTGGCAAAGCATACAGTGGTGGGCCAGCATTATACTGCTTTAAAAAATAAGGGATGACAACAATGACAGCACAGAAGTGTCTTGAGTGTGACTATGTCTAGATCCATTTAAATTATAATAAATTAAATTTAAAAATTATAAATAATTGAAAATCTGCTGCCTGGTGTAGGTATTCCCTCTATCTTGATGTAGAGCCACTCTGCCACTACTCATTTAGTTTTCCTTTTTTTTTAGTATTGCAGATCAAAAGAAAAATAAAACTGCTCTTCTCTTTAATCTCACTGGCCAGGGATGCTCTTAGTCAGGAGTGTTTCTATGTTAACTTAAAGCTCTATTATTCTTTTAAAGCACATTGTTAATAGTAATTGGAATCTCAACATGTTCTTGTCAGTAAAGGCAAATGAAGGCATCTGTGTAATCTTTAATTGCTTTTTTGGCCTAATTAAAAGTATGTGCATACAACTGGTAAGATCCTTCTTTCAGCATTAGCTAGGAGATGTTTCTATAATATGGAACTACAATGCAGTTTTAACCTGTTAGGATTTCAGTGGGATTTCTGGAGAATAACAGGTTTATGACAGCCATGTTGGCGTATATAGCCTCCACTGGCTTTGTAATTAGGAAGGCAAATGTATATAAACCTTTGCTTAGACATTTGTTGAATGAATTGAGATTTCTAAGTGGGGAAAGAACACCTCCTCATGCCTCTAACCTCCACATGTGTTCTAACCATAATTTCCCCTTGATCTAATACCTGGCTATTTGGGAACATTCATTCATACTTTTCTAAGCGATCTCACTTGGTGTATTGAGAATGGAAAGAGGATGATCAGTGCTGTATGCACTGATATGCACAAGAGAGAATGGAATGACACCAGATCCTTTTTTCATGTAGTGTACCATGATGTCATCAGACAAATGCTGTAAGTACATTATTTGCATCAATTTACATGATAGAATCATGCTATACTCAATGTCATTTCGATATCATTTACCAGATACTTACATGTGCAGAGAAATGGCTGAATGGGGCTACTAATTGGCTGTTTCTTACCAGCATATCAAGACCATGATGTTATGGTTCAACCCTGGCATCAGCACAATGTTCCACTACTATAATACTGCATTTACCCAAAATGCCCATGTAGAAGACCTGGAGTCACAATGTATATTTCTCACCCTAACTCTTGATATATTATTGAGATATGGTCAGAAGTGGAAGCTCCAGCTTGCGTGAAACTATTAGTCGTGCTTCTCCTACTTGGGCTAGAATCAGGCACATATTGAAGAAAGTTGTCCCCTAGGTAGCACTTTGAGGATTTCCAACTCACCATATTGGGCTGGAATGTCAAGAGTATGTGTGTAGCCAAATATTTATGGGGGGAAAAACTTTTATAGTCATATGTCGGTCTGAACCTGTGGTTTTGTACATTCAAAGCAGTGATCTTTCAACGAGCTACCTTCTTCACACGCCTCTGTTTCTTGGACAATAAATTTGTGCTTAGTTAGCAATCATGATTTAGGCAACCAAAATTATGATTTGGGATCCATTGTGTCTCAAGAAGGTGACCAACTGGATTATATATAGTGATGTGCATGAATCACAAAGACAGCTTCTCAAAGTCATCATGATTAGCTACTACTAATAACATCATATTCCATATGCCTGTTACTCAAAATAGAAAAGTTAATAAAAACATTAATAAAAAGCACAATAGTAACTTCGTTGTACTACGGATAGGAAAGAAAACCCATAGAAGTATTGTATTAGGTCAACTATTTCTACAAAATTGTTGCAAGATTTTGAGCTTTAAGAACTGTTCATTAGGCAACCTGGTTAACAAAGGAGAGACAGTTTACCTGGAGTGATAGAAAGACTTCACATTCTGTTTTATCAAATTTAAAGTGTTAGGTTACCTATCAAGTTTAAAGTAAGTGTTGGGTGCCACCAATGTTTTCACAAAGTGTGTTGGAAAGAAACAGTATGGATTTAAGATCTTCGGATTTTTTTTAGAACTATCAGTTCCAATCATTTAGGTGAAATTAAAAAATGTACAATAATTTTGAAAAACTCTGTTGGGTTATTAAAGGTATCCCATCTACAGTGTTCTGCAAATTGTTCATATAGGTCCTAAGCATCATGTATGGAAGTAAATCATTATGCTAGGTCGAGAGGCTGAAGATATGCTTAATATATTTATCTCTATTAACAAAAAGCAAAATATCCTAGACACTTGAATGTATCACTTTGCAATGTGAGAGTGTCATCTTAAAGTTTGGGCTCAAAGAAGTATTTTGAAAAAGTAGCAGAAATAGGAAGAACATAAAATAATGAAGGTTCATATTTTAGTAGGTTTTTCCCACCTTCCATTTGCTTTGATGTCCTTTAAACTGGTTAGCAGTTCCATCACTTTCCTAGAATGATCCCATCCATGCAAGAATCATTGAGATGTGATGGTATCATAATACTATATAACCCAAAGAGTTTGACAGCAAGATAAATGAAGCCCATTGAAGTGAAGGCAATGATGCCCATAAGTGAACATTTTTGCCTCTTTAAGACCAGTTCCAGATAAATCACAGGGGGAAAAAGCAGATTTCAGCATCACTGCCACAATCTCAATACCAGAGAAAAGTGAATTCTTCCGCATCATCAAACATAGGTAAATAAATTATTCTTGTGAGTTAGTTTTGCATGAATAAATGATTCATTTCCTTTTTCAGCCTTATTATAGAAGAATATTAAATGAATGCTATTCCAGGTGAATGGACATTTTTTTTAATGATGCACATCCAATTATAAGTCTTTATTAAGCATTGTACATAAAATGCCAGAGTATTTCATATCATATTTCTTCCACTGAAGGAAAAAAATCTCAGTAAACAATAAAACAGCTCACTTAGGAACATTCATTATGGATGAACAATTAGAAATTTATGTTTCATATTTTTTCTTCCCCCCTGCCGTGATACAGCTACAATCTTACAAGTGCTTTCATAAACAGCTTTATTCGAGTAGAACTGTCAATACGCTTCATAAGAAATTGTCATTATGAATTAATATATTTTCTTGAATCAATGTTTCCTTGATAAGGAATGGACAAGATATTATGGACATGTTACACATAATTTTAAAAGCCTCCCGAGCCAGCAAAAGAAATCCAGAATGTCAAGTTTCAACTGATTATATTTTGAGATTAGAGGGAAAGTGATGTAAATAAATCTAACACACACACACACACACACACACACACACACACACACACACACACACACACACACACAGTTTGATAGGATTAGAGAATCATCTTTCTCTCTCATATATACATACATGCATACACACATATACATAATCTTCTTCTTCTTGTGCCATATCAGTCATTGTTGGTGATCCTATTTTTATTAACAGCCACACAAAAAAGTGCTGTTGAATTTTGTCCAAACCAGTCCCTTAGGTTTTGAAGCCATGATGTTCTTCTTCTGCCTGGACCTTGTTTGCCTTCAATCTTTCCTTGGAGGAAATATATATATATATATATATATATATATATATATATATATATATATATATATATATATATATATAT
Organism: Diadophis punctatus similis; assembly: GCA_023053685.1. Classification (NCBI taxonomy): domain Eukaryota; kingdom Metazoa; phylum Chordata; class Lepidosauria; order Squamata; family Dipsadidae; genus Diadophis; species Diadophis punctatus. Next base: position 214,856,308 of record JALIGW010000002.1, on the reverse strand, counting down.
ATATATATATATATATATATATATATATATATATATATATATATATATATATATATATATATATATATATATATATATATATATATATATATATATATATATATATATGTTTATTCTGTCGAGTCATCCTGGTGTATGGAAGGAAACATCACAGCTTCCTTTTGCCTTTCAGCCCCTCATGGGACCATCCAGGCAGTTTTCTATAGTTTTCTCCCTTTATTTTCATTTATCAGCAAAAAATGTTACATATATATATATATATATATATATATATATATATATATATATATATATATATATATATATATATATATATATATATATATATATATATATATATATATATATATATATATATATATATATATATATATATATATATATATATATATATATATATAAGCTGCTGCCTTACAAGGCAGGCGGACCAGGTTCAAATCCCAGTAAGGGTATGGCTATCTGATGAGAGCTAAATAGCTCAAAATAGATCTGTAATAGTCTCCCTTTATTTTCATTTCTCAGCAAAAAATGTTACACACACACACACACACACACACACATATTGTATGTATATATATATATTGTATATGTGTGTGTGTGTCTGTGTGTTTAACATTTTTTGCTTATAAATGAAAATAAAGGGAGATATATATATATCACATAGAATCACATAGAAGTAAAGGTTTCCTTTGTCCAGTTGTGTCCGACTCTAGGGGTGTTGCTCATCTTTGTTTCTTAGCTGAGGGAGCCAATGTTGTCCAAAGACATTTCCATGATCATGTGGCCGAGGCACATGCAACACTTCCCAACAAAGTGGTACCTATTTATCTACTCAACAAAGTGGTACCTATACTTTCCAAAGCACTAGAAGGCAAGACAAGAACCAATGAATGGAACCCTAACCAAGAAGAGAAGCAACCTAGAACTAAAGAGAAATTTCCTAATGGTGAGAACAATTAACCAGTGGAATTCCTTGCCTTCAGTTGTGGGTACTCTATCACTGGTGGCTTTTAAGAAGAGACTGTACAGCCACTTGTCTGAAATGGTATAGGATCTCCTGCTTAAGCAGGGGTTTGGACTAGAAAACCTCCAAGGTCCCTTCCAACTTTATTATTCTATGTTCTATGCTAGGTGGGCGGGAGCTAGGACAAGTAACAGGTGTTCACCCTGCCATGTGGAACTCAGGTTTCGAATCCAGGCTGTCAATTTTAACCGCATAATTCAATTTATTTAATCTACACATGTATGAATCCTAAAAATAGACAATTTTACTCATTAACTTATATACAATGCACTTCTGTTAATGATAAAATAATGGTTTTGTCTTCCAAAGAATAGTACTAGATTTACCATATAATAATCCTTATTTCAATGATTCTCAGTTGGTATCTTATGATCAACTAGTGGGCCTCCAAAACCATATTTTTTTACTACAGGATTACCCTGAGAAAACAGTCCTTTGATTTCCCTTGATTTCAGAAGGCCTGCTGTGTTTGTCCAAGCAAATGAACTGAAAGCTAAAACAGAATGGCACTGTGGGAATAAGGATGTATGTGACCTGGGATTCATGTCCCAGCAAGCAGAAGGAGAGGAAGCAATTTATCAAGTAGGGAGATGGCACGTAGAGACAAAAATTAATCTAACAAACAAAATGGACTCCACTGTCCCACCCCCACAATCAGGGTCAGAAACAGTTCATCTCTTTCTCTGATTCTATCAGATCTTTCCTGACCTCAGACAAAGCCCTCCCACAAAGCCATCTAAACCAACGGTTGCTAGCTTACTGATGCCGGTGCGCTGCGCGCACATCTCCACATTTCAGGGATTTTAGGGTATGCGCAGAAGCAAAATCTTGCCAAAATCTCGCGAGGGGACGTGCATGAGAGAGAGATTTTGGTGCGATTTTGCTTCCGTGCATGCGCAGAAGCAAAATCACCCAAAAATTCTCAGGAAAAGATGGCGACGCGCGCGACGGACCGGCGGAGAGGGCTCCGGAGCGGTCGCGCGCAAATTGCGCAATCGGCCGCTCCCTACCGGAGCTATGCACAGGACAGCTCTGGCAGGAACCCACCTCTGATCTAAACCAAAGATTAGACACTCACAATTCACAGCCCAGCCCAAAGGGCAGCCCTAATAAGGAAATTACAATGTAGAGAAGCCTCAACATTCCATCCTCAATCAGCCTGGTGACCTCAATATTCTATCTTCTTTAACAACGAACTTCTGAAGGACCCATTTTGCTTAACAATAGAACTAACCCTTGGTACCCTGACAAGTTCAGTTTCCCTAAACGGGCCAACATAAAAGATTCTTAGGATTTTCTGACTCATAGCTCTCAACTTTTGTAAAAAAAAAAAAATCTTTGCTTTTCTATTGTCCATGGTCAGCAGGCTCCCAAGATCCCTAAGTAAAATGCTGGCAATTTCTCCTTGGTGTTGTGCTCCTTACTTTGAGAGTTTGCTCAACAGGCAGTATATCAATGTTTGTACAATGAAATAAAAAATAAATAAAAAGAAGTTTTTATTATATTTTTATTATATGTGAAAGCTGGTTTGGTGTAATGATTAAGATGCTGAACTAAGTTCTACTCATGAGTTCTACTCCTCCCCTGGGCATGAAAGCTGACTAGGTGATTTGGGACCAATTGCTTTCTCACTGCCCACCTGCCCCACTGGCGTGTTGTGGAGAAAATAAGAGGCAGGAGTATTAGGTACACCACCTTGAGTTGTACCGAGAATGGAGAGAAATAAATCAGTCCTGTCTGGTGACCCATATTGACTGTAAGCATCTGGATGTAAATTTGAGTGCACATATCCTTTCGAGATTGAAGGAATTATTTTTGAGCACCATTTCCTATCAATCATCTACTTTATGCAGTTGGCCATTAACCAAACTAATTCAGTTGGGGTTAGACTTTATAACATTTGGTTCCTAGATGGTGTTAGATTACAACTTCTACAATCCCAGTTGACAAGATTGGAGATAGAGGACTGAAGGAGAGAGCAAGTGAAAGAAAGAGAAAGAGAAAACATAAAACCTCTGTTCAGTATTGCTAATTTTAAAAAGAAATATTTACTACACAATTTAGTAACTTTTACACATTGAATGTTTGTCATCTTAGTCTATATAATATCAAAGATAGAAGATAAATATATGTAATGTCTCCTGTTCAAAATACTAAAATTCTACATGTGTGCATATATTTAATTTGATATGGCTGTCAATCTCAGGTGACTTGCCATAGGGAAAAAATAATGGGAAGGTTTTCAGAAGGCACCCTCCCTAGTTTTCCAGAAACTAAAAAGAGAGAAGGGGGATATCATTTGTTTTGCAATATAGCCGGGATGGCGCAGTGGTTAGAATGCAGTACTGCAGGCTATGCCTGCTGACTGCCGGCTGCCTTCAATTTGGCAGTTCGAATCTCACCAGGCTCAAGGTTGACTCAGCCTTCCATCCTTCTAAGGTCGGTAAAATGAGGACCTCGTTTTTATTGGGGGCAATATGCTGACTCTGTAAACTGCTTAGAGAGGGCTGTAAAAAGCACTGTGAAGTGGTATGTAAGTCTAAGTGCTATTGCTATTCCTATAGTGCTGTAAAGATAGTGCTGATGCTCCTGATTGTGCTTCTTACCTAGACTACCTAGAAGGGCTAACATCAATTTTTTCAGTCTTTCCAATCAAGAACCAGTTTGATGTAGTGGTTAAGGCATCAGGCTAGAAACCAAGAAACCATAAGTTCTAGTCCCACATTAGGCACAAAGCCAGTTGGGTAACCTTGGGCCAGTCACTTTCTCCAGCTCTAGGAAGCAGGCAATGGCCAACCACTTCTGAAATTTTACCCAGTGAAACTACAGGGTTTATTACAGTGGCTCAATGGCATAACAGCTATTTTAATATATATTTGCTTACTCGTATCAATGTGCCCACAGTTGAATTGGTACAGCTCAACCTGAATTATTAGGGAAGAATCTGCATAACACGGGTGAAGAGTCCAGACAATAGATTCTTTCAACAGAGACCTGTATAGTTTATTCTTTTATTCTTTGCCAGCTGCATCGATCACACATTCCTTTTCACATCACATTAGCTTTTCATTGATCTGTTGGGTTGCTGAGTCAAATATGAGTCACTTCGTGGCAATTAACATTAATGTTCTTATTTATGGTTGTTATTCTCCATCTCTGTCTAATTTGATTTTGATGAATTGGAACTTTTCAGGAAAAGATAAAATGAAGTTGCTTCAGCCAAATGTAAAAGATTCACTATGGGGCCCTTAATGTTCTCTGAGCTTTGTCGTTTTCTTGATTCACTGTTCACTAAGATTCACTATGCCCTGAAGCTGTCTGACACACTCATTCACACACTGATTCTGCCTGACATTCTGTTTTTACCTATCATGGTATCCTGGGCAAATGCATAGATACCTTTCAGCATATCACTTTTTTTTAATGATTGAAAGCCTAGCTTGAGTTCCCTTGTGCCTACAGCCCCTGTGTGATCACCACGTCTATTTTGACTGCATTTAAACCATGATGGCCTGAATTCTCAGATGTGAGAAAGATAAAAAATAAAACTGCTAACATACCGTAGCTTAAATCTAGGTTAAACAACTAGTAGCATAGAAAGAAGATACAGACTATATCATCTCTGTGTTCAGCTGCTGTTGGTTGTTTTTCATGGGCTCTGTTTGAAGCTGCTGTTCTGATAAGGATTAAAAATACGTCAATTTTGCCAAATTGTAAAATCTATTTTCACAGAAAATGTATCTTACCGGTAACTATGATTCTTCAGGTGGACTGTGCATTTACAGATATTTGCACAATAGAACAGTAAGATATTTAAATCAATACAGAAAGGTGCAATCAGATTTTAGATTCCAAATCATGAGATTTCCAAATATATATATATGATTACATCTATTTGCTGCTCTCTGAAGTCAATCATCTACATGGATTTTTGTTTGTTTGTTTGTTTGGGATTGAATGGTTACCATGTGAGTCCAGGAAAAAGTGTACTGTCTTCAAGGAAACCCTGATACATACAGCGAGGTACTGGATATAACGCCCCTTTTCCATTTGTGATCTTAATAGTTGCCAATCTTTGGGGAAGAGATTTTATCAGGAAGATTGTAGTCCCATTATGAACAGTCAGGGCTTCTTTCCACTTTACCCTCAGTTCCCCAAGACTGATAGAGTGTCAAGAAACTATTGCACCTCTTCAAAATAGAAATAGACACCTGTAGAAAGAAAAGTGGGTAGGATGTCTGAATGCACAGATAATCACTTGAATTACAGCACTTATTACAAACTTGTTCTTCTTTATCAGGGTCTTTGTATGACCAGGTTTACCTTCTGGAGACAGGATAAGTCATGTCAACATTGAAGTCATCACAATTTGACCAAAGGTGGCCTCACTTGTGAACACTAGTCAACACTGACCTTGACAAAAAGTAACCTTGATAAAGGCAATGACTGTGACCAAGCAGCACTCTATATCTGTTACTGAGTTACCTTGAACTCAATTCAGCTAATACTAAGATCTTACTGCTTTGAAAGACCTGCTGAAGTAACTGTTTTAGTTATCATCTAAACCAGGGGTGTCAAACTCAAGGCCCGGGCGCCGGATCCAGCCTACGGGGTGGTTAGATCTGGCCCATAGGGCTGCCCTGAAATAGCAAAGGTGCCCACGATGCCTCTGTCAAAGAAAATGGAGCCTGGGAGTGCCGTATGCCACCCTCCTGAACTCTGTTTTTGTTCACAGAGGGTTGCAGGAGGCTGTCACAGCCAAAAACGGAGCTCGGGAGTTCATTTTCACTGGCAGAGCGCTCGGACCACCACAGGTGCTCCCGACATGAATGATGTCGATCTGGCCATGCCCACCCTGGCCATGCCCACACTGGCCCCCAAGGTCAAACACAACCCTGATGTGGCCCTCAATGAAATAGAATTTGACACCCCTGATCTAAACAGATTATCTGTTTGAAAAACTGCTGATTCCTTCTTTGTTTCTCCCACAGGAAAAAAAAACCAGTTTGAGGGACAGACTATTTTAGTTCTATGAACATAAAATACTAAAGCTGTATAAACATCTAATGTTTGAAGTGTTTTTCCCATCCCTGAAGATGAGAAAAAGAAAAGAAGAACCATAGGCTGAGTAACAGGCAGTTAATCCCTATTTGGAATAGAGAAAGGAAAAGAAATATCAGAAGGATTTTTAAGCATTATTCACATGAAAGGTAATAAGGCAGTAGACCTTGTAATAATGTAATAGACTAAAAACACACAAATGCCATCTTTAATATCAACAACCTGCCATCCACTATGCATCCCATTATGGCTTAACAACACAAATGCTTTATTAATCAGGGCTACAAGTACAATCAATAAGCTCTACATTGGAATGGGAGAAATTATTGAAGTGTAGATATTCGTCTCATAATCCATCTCATCAAGTAAGAATATAGTGACAAACATCCTATGCATGTATCATTGCTGAATGATACCAATGTGACCGAACAAAGAAAGAGTACCAATTCTACTTGGCTTGTGTAACAATGCATAAAAAGTCAGACAGCTGCCATTAGAATAATTCATACTTCTATCAATAATATCTGGGCCAAATGAACTATACCATCAAATGAAGGGAAGCTGGATTCAAATGCAGAACTACTTCAGCTATAAAGATTCCACTGATTTGGCCCTGTGAACGTAGACAGCTTATATCCGTGAGATCAACTTTTAAATCTGTATCGATTTTTCAAAGTACCATTTTGAAAAACTGCTTAAAAATAGACCCTAGAAAATATACTGTGGGAGAGACCATGATTTTCAACACAAAAGGCATGTTTGATGGTACAAAAACTGCTTCACGTCACAATTGCAAAAATTGTGTATACTTACAAAATAAGGAATATTTCACAGTTCAATATTACACTCCATCACCTGTGTTGCAGGCACTAAATCTTCAGGTACTGGCCTTTCCACACTAGACTTTTTCCTCACTACTTTGTCAAATTATTTGTTCAAAAATAAAACAGGTAGATGCTGCACCCAAAGATTCAAAAATTGTTATTCAAGGCACTCAATTTACATCAACACCCAAAGTGGTAAAAGAGGAAATTAAGAAGAAGACTCAATTTAGCATAGACCTGCTATTCCCTGCATCATATTTCCATAAATATTATTTTAGCTTCATTATTGCTGACAGCTTTTGTGCTACCTCTTCTACTTTATAGTCATATGAGTATGATTTATCCATCTTTTAATATAACACATTTACACTTTTCTTAAACTGTCAAGAATGAGGTCTCTGTCAACTTTTTTCCAAGCTATCTCTTTCCTCTGTGAGAGGGGAGGACTATTTCTTCCCTTGAAAATTGAACATCTGAGAACATTGTGTTATTCTTAGAGTATTACAGTGAACTCATTGGAATGGATGTATCTACAGTATCTACATAAACATAATGAATATGTATATACCATAATATGATCAGACTATATTATGACATAAGTCACCAAAAGATAGAGCTGGCAATTGCTGTTAAGATATTTTATGTAATCCCACTGATTCTTAAATAGCAGTAAAGAAGCCAAACTTTGTATTATGCCTTTTGGAATAGACAAACGTGTGTAAGTGACAAGAAGCCATGCATGTTAACCTCACACCAACAACCTCTGACTGTTAGCTTGACCACCTCCACAAACTTTCATCTCAACTTTGAGCTGTGAATCTGATTTTTAAATTAAAAACTTAAGTGAATAACTTAATTAATAATTAAAATGTTGAAGGATTTGTGTCAACCGTACTCCCTCCAAGTCATTGACTTGTCATGCCATCCAGCCCACATGTAGCTAAACAGAATATCATGGAATATTATGTCAGTGTTTTAATGGAATGAAGATGTAACACACACACACACACACACACACACACACACACACACACACACACACACACACACACACACACACGTGTGGGTGAGTGGGTGGATGTGGGTGTGGGTGTTGGTGTGGGTGGGTGGGTGTAGTGATACTGCATTGTTTTCAAGTTACTAATTCAGTGAATAGATTAAGATATTTTCTACACGGTATTAATTTGCCCTTCTCTGAACCTTCCCTTTTCTCCTTTCAGAAGATAGAAACATTTCTCTTCTTTCAGTGATCACATTTTTCAGGATTTTTCAAAGATAAGGTTCAGAAAGTTGGCCAGACCATCAACAAGAGCCGAGGTGGTGCAGCGGTTAGAGGCATTACTGCAGGCCACTTTAGCTGACTGTGATCCGCAGGTCAGCGGTTCAAATCTCACTGGCTCAAGGTTGACTCAGCCTTCCATCCTTCCGAGGTAGGTAAAATGAGGACCCAGATTGTTGGGGGCAATATAAATATACATTGCTTACTGGTGTAAACCGCTTAGAGAGTGCTTGCACTGTGAGGCGGTATATAAATCTCACAAATAAATAAATAAGAAACTTCAAACTTCAGATGAAATTAAAGTGGCCCTAAAAATTCAAACAAGTATTTCCTGTCTAGTTTTCTCTCAGTCTCAAGTTTCTTCCTCTCCAATGCATGTAAACACAAATATTAAACAGTATGTCCTCCTTTAACCTTCCTTTGCCCTCCTGTTTGATAGTTCATACCCTCATTCGCCTGTTCATGTGTTTGTTAATCTGACATATAAGACTTTATAGGTTATAGCCAGCATCTTGAATCAACCAGTGCAGCTCATACAGCAAAGTTGTCATTTGTGAATATCAAGGCATAAATATTGCCACCCACTGTTGGATTCTGGTCAAGACGAAGATTCTGCGTGGTCTTCATGAAGCCCATCTAGAGTACATTGCAGAACTCAAAGTGTGAAGTAACTACTGTAGAGCATGACTAACAGTCTGAAGGTCCTTCTGATCCAGGAGAGGCACAAGTTCAGCAGTGGATTTCATTTACCTTCGCTACCAGTTCAGAACTGTGAATGTGCGCACGCGCGCGCTCGTTTCGCTCATGCGCAGCGCTTCTGCTCATGCATAGATCATCCATGATGACATCCGGGTGGGTGGGCAGAGCCTCCGCCACCGCCGCTACCAGTTCGCCCAAGTTGCACCCAAGCACAAGTTGTACACTTGATGAAATTATGCAAATTTCCTCTTGGCTATACTGTAGCTACCACTTGCCATGTCATTGAGCAGGAGCTGTGAGCTCAAGAAGACCCTGAGATTCTGCATCACTCTTGAATGGGGAAGTGCAACCCCATCCAAGAATATAGCTCTAACCGATGGCTCTAATGTCCTCAGTCATTTGGTCTTGGTAGGATTGAAGTAGTGATGGTCTTTCCACATCCAGGTCCATGCAACCTCCAGGGATGGGAGAAATATTCAACAGCTTTACTGAGCTGCCCTGGGGTTGAAAGATAAAATTGGATATCGTCAGCATACTATGATACTGAACTCCAAACCAGCAGATAATCTGTCCTAGCAGTATTATTTATATGTTGAATAAGAGACGAGAGAGAACGGAACCTGTGGAACTCCACAAATGAGGGATTTAGGGAACAATATCTTCCCTCCAAACAGCACCAACTGGAACCAGCAGCAAAGGAAGAAAGAGAAGCAGAAAGAGAGTCAATAAGTCAATCAGTCTTGGCTTGCTGTGAAAATAATGATCTGTTGATCTGAAACTACTATTCACTCTGAGGCCATTAAGTCACTCTGTCTTCTCATTGGAACTTTCTGTATAATACGTACCAACAATTAAAAACAATGAAGGTTCTCCTGAGGTTTAGCCTGAAAGGAATTTGTCAGGGCCTGATTCTCAGCAGTTGTTTATTTCTTGAGTGTTGGGTTTAAGAGCTCGATAAATAGGAGATGGCAATTACAAAACCCTGTGAATGTTTTCATTATTCTCATGGGAAATGTAGTAGTACTGCAGCATAAGAAGAGTCCTGTTCAATCAAGCCATAGAATCTTTTACTTCAGCATTCTGCCTCACACAGTAGCCAAGCAGGTGCACCCCAGAAATAATATTAGATTAGATTAACAGAGTTGGAAGGGACCTTGTAGGTCATCTAGTCCAACCCCGCAAATCCATATGTCAAATTTGGCATATGCACTGGTTTTCTGCACCTATAAACATTTTGATCATCAGGAACAATAAATTTTGAGATTGTTTGCAATGGGATTCAGAACTTTTATCTCTTCTGTCTGAAATAACTTTGCATGTCTCTATATATTTAATATTATATTATATTATATTATATTATATTATATTATATTATATTATATTATATTATATTATATTATATTATATTATATTATATTATATTATATTATATTATATTATATTATATTATATTATATTATATTATATTATATTATATTAATTATATTATTACATTACATTACATTATTACATTACATTACATTACATTACATTACATTACATTATATTATTATATTATATTTTTGTATTATGTTATATAAATTGTATTCAATTCAATGGGACTTACTGGGATGTAATATTGTATAGTTGGATCAGTAGTGGATTTCAATTACCTTCGCTACCGGTTTGCTATCGGGAGCGCGCACGTGTGTGTGCTTCTGTGCATGCATAGAGATGTCCGGGCGGATGGGCGGAGACGTCCAGGTGGGCGGGCGGAGCCACCCACCAGCGCCGCTAACGGTTTGCCCAATCCGGGGCGAACTGGTAGTAACCCACCACTGAGTTGGATTCTAAAATCCAACTTGAGTCCATTTCAGAATGATGGACAATTTTTAACAAACCGAAAGTCTTCAGAGTCAGCTCTTCTCCTTGAACTTAGTAAAATGAAGAGCAGGGCTTTTAACAGTATCTGGAGTCAAGAGGTCAGAATATGCAGAGCACCTCTAGTGAATATGGATTAGCTTCAAGATCGTAAGGCAAAGGAAAGACCTGGTGGTGAAACGCTTCTGATTCAAACAACTTAAAAACCACACCATCCCGCCTTATCATTGATTATGTTTGATTGATTATGTGTCATCAAGTCAGAGTTTACTGTAAGTGAGCATATAGATCTATTATTCCTCATCATTAGCACAGCACCATAAGATGTGGTGAGGACTTATTCCTGAGAAAAGTAAAACTATATGTGAAAGTATCACTTGTTGGACACACAATGGAGATGAAACAGCCTCACTGGGATGTATAACTTGACCTTTCTTGTGTAGTCTTAGCTAAGCAGGGCTCCTTTCAAATTTCACATGCTGGAAGAGAATTCAGAGAGAAGGAAGTATGATTTGCTACATAAATATATTTTTTGTAATTTTGTCCAGTATGCAGCTGAATAAATCCTCTCTTGAGAAGGAAAATATTATGTTATTTGAAATGGAAACAAGATTTTTTTTAAAAAAAATCAAAACAGTGTATGCTTTCCTCTTGCACTATATTTCATTGTGATTCTAATCTCTTGGGCTTCCTTTCTTTCATGATAGCTTCTACCCTTTTATTTTACCTTTCCTTTAGCTTTGACACATTTCATGCCCTTTGTCCTTCAAGATGTGGTACAAAAATGTGATAGAAAAGAAAAGGCAATTCCTGAATGCATAGGCTAATAGGTTTCTTTGCTCCTGTACCCCACAATGAATACTGCCAAGAAGAGACATAGAGTTCAAGTTTAATGGATGGAACCTTTGTAGGTAATATTTTGCATAAAGTGCTCCATAAAGCAAAATATCATCAGAGGCAAAATCTGTCTCAATATTGCCATTCTTAAATGAAAGAAGGTTGCTTAAATAATACCAAGTTTCCAGCATTAATCTTACTGTTGCTTGTAATGAAATATAATCTTTGAAAACCTCAGTGTAAGAGTTGATGAAAACTCTCTTAAGCTAGCATGGGTTGCTGACTTTTTTTATGGTCCTACTAAAGCAGGAGTGTCAAACGCAAGGCCCACAGGCCGGATCCAGCCCACAGTAAACCCCATAAACCCCATAAACTTCAACCTCAGATTATCTACCATCGACCTCACCCCATTCCTAAGAGGTCGGTAAGGGCATAAGCGCACAATCATGCCTACCGTTCCTGTCCTAATGTACACATATATTCTTACCTCTTTTACTCTTATTCATGCTTGTACTATTACATATATATTCAATCATGTTTTACTGTTTATACTTTGCTTATAATCATATATGCTTGACAAATAAATAAACAAACAAACAAACAAAGTGTGCTTAGATCTGGCCCATGGAGCCGCCCTGGAAACAGCGAAGGACTGGCCCGCGGTGCCTCTCTCAGTGAAAACGGAGCTCAGGAGGGCCGTGTGTGGAGAAAATGGAACTCGGGAGGGCCACGCTGGCAGAGGGCTGCAGGATTTCAAGCTGAACATGCCCACCCTGGACACATGCACCCTGGCCATGTCCACTCACCCCTCTTGAGGTCAAACACAACCCTAATGCGGCCCTCAATGAAATCACGTTTGACACCCCTGTACTGCAGTGTTTTAAAGAGCCTGCCAATACCCAGTACTGTGGTTGATGAAGGGTCCTTTATATTATTTGAAGCTGAAGAAGCTTCTTGGATGAGAAGCAAAACGTCTTAAAGAAAAACCAGAAAGTCCAGTTGCCTCTTGAAAAAAAGCACCTTTGGGATCCTTTATATTATTTATGTTATCTTTACATAAATTTTGTGAATTACTTCACATATATGATTATACATTTGAAGCAACCTTCATGCCACGACTAGCAAGCATTGACAAAAACCACATGACTTTTTGTCCCTTTGCCCAATGAATCCACTCATTCGCTAGGACTGCATGCAGAGAGGAAGCCTGTGTGTATATAAATCACATCTGTGATACGAGGGCTTCACCTCTGTGCAGTCTTCATGAACCCTGGGTTCTGTCACAGCAATGCAGCTCCATGCCACAAAAATTGAAGGAAGGAAGCTTTAGCCCGCTAACAAAGGATAGTAGTAATTTCTGTTTTAGACTTGACCTCTTCCCTGATAACTCCTAGTGCTGCAATCTGCCTTTTGCACTAAATGGATGGCACTAAACACTAATGGGGAGGAAAGCCGTAATTGCATTAGCTTCTGCTGTTTATTGGCAACAAGCAGAGTGTGGCTGGCTGGGGTAGCTGTGAAAATCTGAGGAGAAACATTGATAGCAGCCTCCCCTTGCCTTTGTTCTTTTCAGGAAAACAACCACATCCAAATGTCACCAACAGCTCTCAATTAAGTGTGTGTCACACGCAGTAGAAGTCTGAGGATTACTAACCCTGCTGGCTGCTACTCACAGCACTCCAACTGTGCTTTATAGACTGAGGAATAAAATGGGCAAAAGGTTATTTGTATATCTCCTCTCCGAGCCTGATTTTAGATGAAAGCCTTAGTCATGGCTATTTCTGGTCATTAAGTATCAAGGCAGTTCTCAGAAGCTGAGAATTGCTACAAAAAGTACCCTAACCAAATTCCACTATATATATAGGGGCTTCTCTCTAATGAAAAAAGCTTTCTACCCGTATCGTTTCTAGTGATTTCTCTTTTCTTTCCTCCTTCATTTTCTGTCAAACGTCTGCCAACCTCCATTAAGACCTAGGCCCGTCTGGACACGAAGATGATTGCACACGCAGCCATGGGTGAAATTATGCTATCTTGCTGGATTCTGCAGAATTTCAATAAATCCCTGAAGATTAAGACCAGGCAGGAGTTGCAATGATGCTTTGCAATGATGAGGGAATGCTTTTCAGATCTAGCGTTACAGTTGGGAGCCCATTATGTGGGAAATATGTTATATCCTCCAATACTAGGCCCAATAGAATAACTACAGAGACTCTCAAGGAAAGTAATCTATATAAATAAAAATGTAAATGTTCGTTTGTTAAAAATCTTAAATCGCCGAAAGTTCTTCACCGATTGCTTTGAAATTTTGACACAACATTGCATTCGAATACGCACATGTTTTTATGTACCTATATTATATAGATGTCACACCTGTGACAGGTAAAAACATGGTTTTTTAAAAAAACAGTGCCATCTATTGGATGTAAAAGCAACACACGCTATACTAAATATTTTGCAGGACGAATTTCATTGCCTCATAACTTCTGCAATTTAGTGACGTCAAAAGAAGAATTGGTTGAAAAAGTATTTCCCAATATTCAAACCAATTATAAGAATCACGATTGGCTGAGTGAACTAGCTATTCTTGCAGCCAAGAACAAAGACGTCTACAAACTTAACAATATTATTCACTCTAACATTCAAAGCTAGACAGTCACATACAAGTCCATCGACACTGTTGTGGAAGCAGATGAAGCGGTTAATTATCCAACAGAATTTTTGAATTCTCTCGATCTGCCAGGGATGCCACCGCACGTACTGCAATTGAAAATCGGCGTGCCAATTATCATGTTGCGAAATATCAACCAGCCAAACCTTTGCAACAGCACGCGGCTTGCAGTAAAAAAATTAATGGACAACGTGGTAAAAGCAACAATCTTCACAGGACCTTTCAAAGGTGAAGATTTCCTCATTCCTCGCATTCCTATGATTCCAACGGATATGCCATTTCAATTTAACAGACTGCAATTCCCAATTCGATTGGCGTTTGCAATCACCATCAACAAAGCTCAGGGCCAATCTTTAGAATTGTGCAGTTTAGATCTAGACACGGATTGCTTCTCACATGTATACCCACAAGCATTGTGAAATTACACATATTAGAAACGTGTGATTTCTCTGTTCTTTCTTCTCTATTTAACCAGACTGAGCCACAGCAATGGCCGGGTACAGCTAGTCACAAAATGAAAATGAGGGGAAGTGTGAGAATCAATGGATGAAAGCAGGGGATATTTGCACTCTGTATGGGAAAAAAAGGCCACATGAAACTCATAATTAATAAAGCATCCTATAGTTTTACACAGGAGAATAGAGACACTTCTTTTTCTGAGGGCCCTTTCTTAGGTTTATCAAGTACAGAAAGTTCTCAACTTAAAAACATTTGCTTAGTGACTGCTTGAAGTTACAATGGCACTGAAAAAAAGTGATTTATGACCATTTTTCACACTTCTTGTTGCAGCATCCCCCAACCCCATGGTCATGTGATCAAAATTCTGATGCTTGACAACTGGTTCATATTAATGACAGTTGCAGTGTCCTGAGGTCATGTGATCACCTTTTGCTACTTCTGACAAGCAAAGCCAATGGGGAAGCCAGATTCATTTTATAACCGCGTTACTAACTTAACAAATGTAGTGATTCAGCAAAAAAGATTGTAAAACAGGACAAAACTTATTTAACAACTATCTCACATAACATAAATTTTGGGCTCAATTGTCATAAGTCGAGGACTACCTATATACAGTGAACATCATATGGGCATAGCAAGAAAAATAAGTAAGACAACTTCATACATTACCTTTTATTTTTAAAAAAATCCTACCATTTTTTTTCAGGATCTCATCAACTCCTTTCAACCACAACCTTCATAGTCTCCTACTTCCTCTTTCCCTGTTCATTCTTTCTTCATATATTAGGAATAGCAAACACATATTAAAAATGAAACTGTTTTTTTAAACTTCTTTCTTACTGTTCTTATCCAGTTCTCTCCATACCTGCAAGATGCATCCCATTAGGTACCAAATGCTAAGTGATTTTCTTAATTAATTGGAAAGTGATAATGATCTCTTCAGAGAGATATTTAATTTTGTACTGAATTTAAGTTAACCACTTTAAGATGGGTCTTAAAAGATTTGATGAACCAATTGTTTCCTGGGCTCTTGAGAATCCCAAATTGCCATTGTTGTACTAAGGGATGACAATAACATTATGTCTCATATGCCTCCACCTAAGTTGGGAAGGACTGTTGTTTTAACTATCCAAGTTTTAAAAAAATGAGTCCCTCCCAATTTGTGTTTGGCATATTATCCAACATATTTATTGGTAAAGATGGAGGTGATGAGAGAAAAGAGAAAGTTGGATTCAAGACTCTGGATGTGATATCCCCCAGGTTCATAGAAATAAAGATCAGTCAAATTATTTTGACCTCTGACACACACAAAATGATAGAGGAAACTCTTTCTTTGACCAGAAATTGGATAGTGATGGTCATAATCATAACCATAAAAGAGTTGACAATTACAGCAACAACTTAACTACTAATTTTCTTTCATTTCATGAGAGCCAAAATCAATCGTTTGAGATGGCTATTTTATTGCCTAATGATAGGGCTTGGAAGACAAAGCTCTTTTGAGCTTCTCTCGCTAGCATGAGAACTATAGTTTAAGCTCTGTTCTTTGCAGCTGCAGAATAGAGCCAGTCAAAATCTTTGCCTTTCCTACACTTCACAGAAAATACTCTGTTCCCTTGACATAACAGGCATCCATCAGATTCTTTTAAATACAAAAGCAGCCGTGGCCGATTGTTTCATGAATCAGCCCTCTGTGTACAGCTGTCTAGTTGAGCTATAAGCACTGACACATCCACACATTCATGGATTTTTCAGCCTTTCTGCGATACTTAAAGGAAGAAAAAAGACTTGTGGAAGGCTTTTAAAAATGCTTTTACTTCCAGGTTTGCTCAGAATCCAAAGGCAGTTTCTATCTATAGAAAGAAATAATAAATTCTTCATAGGGCACACCACACAAAATCTAAAGGGAGTCCAGCAAATCAGAATGACTGCAGTTCATACATTGGATTCCTGAAATTAGCCACCCTGTCTCATTTATTTTCTAAACATGGAGAAATGGTTTGAATTTGAAACTTTTCCTTTTGATGAATGAATGTATCTTGACAATCATCACGACTGTTGCTGCCTGCTTGTTTAATAATCTGCTGCCTTCAAATTGTGACAATCTTACACCAGAGGCAAGGGTGGGTTCCTCCCGGTTCAGACCGGTTCACCTGAACCAGTAGCAGCCCGCTGGTGATGTCATGATGACATCACAGAACCGGATTGGTCGGTGCCGGTCCGTGGGCGCCACCATCTTTTTTTTGAATTTTTATTTATTTATTTTTATTTTTTCCCCTTTCTGAGCATGCACAGAAGCCGAGTTCCGGCACTGTGCATGCAGTCGCCATCTTTTTTCAGCTTTGGGTTTTTGGGGGGATTTTTCGTTACTGTGCATGTGCATGTGCGCCCACGTGGCACGCCCACGCAGCACACCCACACGGCACGCCCACGCAGCACGCCCATGCGGCATGCCCACGTGGCACGCCCATGCAGCATGGGAGGGAGCGAACCGGCAGCGAGGTAAGTTGGAACCCACCCCTGACCTGAGGGATATAATAGAGATCATCAAGAAGACACGCATGGATGGAAAATGCCTGCCACATTGCTAATGAGGTATAGGGGCCAGGCCTGTAGATGAAATGACTCAAAAATGTTCACTTGATGGAGGACATGAACCAAAATGGTCCTTAAATACATGAAATGGGCTACCATCCCTGCTAATTGGAGCCACTAAAGATCTTTTTATTATTACATAGGAGGATTTAAATTGAAAATTGTAGAAAGAGAGGCAATAAAACAGCTGACTAATGTGGACAAAGAGTCTTTTTGGGGATTTTAAAAATGTTTTTAAAAGAGACCTTCCATAATATTTGAATATTTAATAACTCCCCACCCAACACACTAATATTTTTCTAAAATGGCAAATAAGTAAATCAAATAGCTAATTTATACAACTCTTTTTTTACTTGTTTTTTAAAAGAATTTTGGAATAGAGATTAATCCATAGAGATGACCTCATACCACTCAAGGATTTATTTCACTAAGGTTGGGATTTTAATTAACCAGAAATATAAAATTTTATATAGTAACCCTTTTCAAAAAGATCAGTGCACATAACGTCCTTGTGCCACAAGAACTTGTCTTCCTCATCTTAAAAGCAGTTGATCTGACATTTAAACTGTCTTCCAGTAAGACCAATAGATTTTATGCAACAGATTCTTTTCACTGATATCCACAGAAGGATCACTCATTAACCAGAAGCCAAATAAGAATGGAGATTCTTTTCAGCAGGTGTATGCAGGGCACAAAGAAGTCAAGATAATGGTCACTCTTCAAATTAAAAAGGACAAGAGCTTTGCTTGCAGGATTATGCCCATCTTCTTAACCTTTTAACCACACTTTATGAAGCCACCTGCTTTAAATCCTTTGTCCTGTAGCATAGAGATGGGCAGGGTGCCTATATGTCCCATGGGCCACTAAGCCCTGCTTTGCAGTTCTCAAGTTCCCTCAAGATTTATTTACTTATTTATTTATCATATTTATATGGCCATCCATATCAACAGAAGTAACTCTGAGCAGCATGCGATTGACTAAAATCACATCTTAAAAAACAATTATCAAAACAATTAGCATAAAAACATACTGTCATAATTAAAAATATATAAATTATACTTTTGAAAAAGTTTCTCCTCAGCTTAATGAATTTGTCTTCCATTAACTGAACTTCCCTTAGTTCTATAATTCTTCTTCATTTTTCCACCCCAGACAAAAACATTTATTGCAGAACTTTGTATCTTTACATTTGAATTAAAAATCCCTTATGAAGAAAAACAACAACCAGAAGTACCATTTCTAAATACACACCAAAAGCAAAGTTACTCAACAGTGTTAATATAAAACTTCCAACATCAATTATCATACAAACTACTTCAGGGGGGGGGGGGAATACAGTATTTTACTTGCTGCTGAAATGGCAATAAATAATGGGGCTCAGGGAGCTTTTCCAAGGATTGTGTTGTATAATCAGGACACAGCTACAGTACTACCTTCATGGTTGGTTGGTTGGTTGGTTTGTTGGTTGGTTGGTTGGTTTGTTGGTTGGTTGGTTGGTTGGTTGGTTTATATGATTCATATGACCCATCTCATACAGGTATCTCTGGAAAGGATAGGATTAAAACACACACAAAAAATAAATGAAACCTATAACCACTAGTTCCTAAGCATACACAAAGCCCCACTCATTCAAAAGATAATATACTTAACAATAGCAATACTTAATACACTTAATAAAAGTGGACATCTTTTTATCTCCTTAATATCCCCTTTCTCCAAGTCCCTTACAGTTTGTAGTAGATTAGCAATATCTGAATCTGGATGTCTATCTTCAGCTGCCATGCACGGCGTTTGAAGTAGCAGCTGGCATAAAGATCAATCCTGCCACTCAGCTGAATTCTTACAGTCAGAAAGAGACAGCATTTAAAAGACAACACTTATATTTGGTCTTCTTACTTCATGTCTGTATCACCAAGGGGTATTTTATTTCCTTTTTAATTTAATTTAAGCCAAAAGTGCTTGAATTATTTACAAATGCCATGGTAGGTGATTAATTTTAAATGGTTTGGGAATTAATGTATCTTTCTGAGGACTAGAAAGCACCATGATGCAGGACAACTATTGTCTATATCCAACTTTTAAATTTTCTGAAACTTTATGATTTGTTGGTATTGGTAACTTTTAAAACAAGTAAATATATGTGGAAAATCCTTTTTTTTCCCCCGAAACTCACTCTGTGCTTCTCTTGGTGAAGGGATGAGATTACATTTTTGCTGATTGCTATTTGCAACAATCAATAGCACAGTGATGAGCAAATGGTCACCTTTAGTTTATAACCTGAATGCAGTAGTAAACTCATTGTTTTTCTGGCCTGAAGATCTTATTCAAAATATAATGGGAATTATTTCTCATCATCAAAATATTTACACAATAGCTGTGGCCATTAAAGACACTTTCAATTATTTTTGCTGGCCCCATTTACTTTAAAAATGGCAAGTGCATAAGTTTATTTATTTATTTATTTATTTATTTATTTATTTATTTATTTATTTATTTATTTATTTATTTATTTATTTATTTATTTATTTATTTATTTATTTATTTATTTATGAGATTTATATACCGCCTCATAGTGCAAGCACTCTCTAAGCGGTTTACACCATTAAGCAATGTATATATTTACATTGCCCCCAACAATCTGGGTCCTCATTTTACCTACCTCGGAAGGATGGAAGGCTGAGTCAACCCTGAGCCGGTGAGATTTGAACAGCTGAACTCAAATGATCACAGTTAGCTAAAGTGGCCTGCAGTACTGCTCTCTAACCGCTGCGCCACCTCGGATCTTAATAACTTAATAACTTCTTAATAACTTAATAACTACCGTAAGTTAATAGCTTCTCCATAAAAGGCAAAGAAAAAACATTCATACATTCCAGTTGTATCTTATGAGCACTAGCAAATTTAGGCAGAGCAAGAATACTGTGGTGTAATGGAAAAGTACTCCCTACAGCACTTTGGGGGGATGAATAAATTTATTTATTTATTTGTTTGTTTGTTTGTTTGTTTGTTTATTTATTTGGTAGTTTTTATATGCCGCCCTACTCCCTCAGGACTCAGGGCGGCGTACAACATTTTATAAAAAACTCCAAACAAATCATTAAAAAACAGCTTAAAAAACAGTTAAAAATAATCATGGGGACAATGGATTTTAGAGTCTTGATTCTCAACATGATTTACAACAGCTTCTTTTTAAGGTATACCTTCATTTTGAAGGGACTAGAATTTGTTTTTATATGTAGCTCTATTCAATTCATGTTACTCAGAAGTTTGTTTGGACTTGTTTCAGTGGACTTTTTTTCACATAAAATGGCAATTGTAGAAAAGCTACCTAGAGTTACTAGAGTTCCTGCTTCACTCCACCTTCATGTTCCATAAAGGTCATCCTGCACATCATTAAATGCACTAAATATTTCCATGTTAAGGAAGGTTCCTGTCTAAACCAAATAAGCCATTGCTAGCCAGTGTTGCCAATATCATAGTAGATGAACTAGGGATCAAGGTCAGTGAAAAATATGGGATGTTCAAAGAATGACAAGTCAAGGCTGCTGTGATTTATCAAGCACTGCCAGAAGGTAACTTTATCATCCTGACCATCTCCTGGCCTATTAGGAAAACACACAAGGAAGTAATATTGTAATATATATTTCCAACCAGAAGCACTTTGTTGTTTGAGTGGCTTGTTTGGTAAGTATAGATTATCTCAGTATGCTGTATGGGTCTGCCTTTGAAGGGTACTCAAAACCTGCAATTTATGCCAATTTGCACTCTGGTGGGTAAAAGTGGGTCAGAAAACCCCACTGAAAACAATTTAGTATTTAAACAAGCCAAATCTCCCAATTACTCTCTGCAACAGTCTCATATGACCCTTTCTCTTGCTCTCCTCTCTTTATGGTACCTCCTGGGTTAGATCTCCTCTGCTCTGTTCCAGTCCATTTCTTTCCTGGGATCTTCAAGCTACATTCTTCCCCCAGTTAATTCACAGTGATGTCCTCACAGGTAAAGCCATCAACCTCCCTTTCGCCCAGTTGATCAAGCTGTCAACTGAAATTCCTGAATCCTTACACCCCAAAACTGTTGTTCTCATGTTAGCTGCAGAGAATCCTATCTGCAACATGCTTCAGGGAGAATAGCAGGGGTGAAATTCAGCAAGTTCTGACAGGTTCTGGAGAACCGGTAGCAGAAATTTTGAGTAGTTCGGAGAACCAGCAAATACCACCTCTGGCTGGCCCCAGAGTGGGGTGGGAATGGGAATTTTGCAGTATCCTTCCCCCTGGAGTGGGGTGGGAATGGGGATTTTGCAGTATCCTTCCCCTGCCACACCCACCAAGCCACGCCCACAGAACCGGTAGGGAAAATTTTGGAATTTCACCCCTGGAGAATGGTCTTACATTTTCTCCCCTTTATCTCTTGTTTCTTCATTAGTTAATATAGTTAATGTAAAGTCTTATTCCTTTCCTTACTTCCACTGCTGCTATTTCCTTCCCCTTTTGCTTCATGCTAAATGTCTTCTGCTCCTCTCCTCTCCCCTTTTTCTCTGTCCCCTCTTTCTAAATGTGGATCCACAGCGTCTTACAGTGTTCCTAACTCTTCTGAGCTTCATTTCTATTCCTATGCTCTTTGGCATGGTTCATCTCCCTTGACAGACATCTACAGTTAGGATTTTCATACTGATTCCAAAATGCCTGACAAGAAGATTCTTATAACTGCCTTTAATGTCTACTTATCTTAGCATGAGGATCCTATTTTCTCTGCTTCTGACTTCTTCCAAGTACAAACACTTGCAAACTGGATACTTAGTGCAGAGTTCCTTCTTTCTCCTGGGATCTTCCTGCCAGTCTGCACCAACTTGAAATCACTTCTTCCTACTCTACTGCGATTAGCTGAGTTGCATGCAAGTTATCCCATGATAGGGAAGGAATTAGGGATTATTTATTACCTTAATGTATTTGATTTTACAGGTTTAGTTTCTTAAATTATATGTGAATTGAGTTGTGCCATCATTTCACAACTCAAATCTGGTCTGCAAAGAATATCCTCTGGTACACAATGCAAAGAAACAGGTAAAAGCACAACTGAAGCAATATCTGTACACTAGGTGTCTATTAAAACTCTTTTTTAATTCTTGGACTGAGCTTGATCACCTAGCTGTGTCCTTGTCATTTGCCTGAACTGGTTACCATGACTAGGTTCATACATCGTATTCAACCTTAATGTGATTTCTTTGATCTTATTATGTGTATCCAGATTTTGTTATTTATATATATATGTGTGTGTGTAACACATTTTTACTGATAATGAAAATGAAGGGAGACTAGTATAGATCTATTTCAAGCTATTTAGCTCTCATCAGTTAGCCATACCCTTACTGGGATTTGAACCTGGGCAGCCTGCCTATAAGGCAGTACCTTTAACCTCTAAGCCACAGGCTCTCCTCCTGTATCAGCTTGTACCAGGGAAGGGTTATATGTTTTTTTTTCCTGTCGAATCACCCTGGTATACCCAAATATGGGAGGGAGCATACTGCTTCCTTTTGCCTTTCGGCCCCTCCAGGGGCCATCCAGACAGTTGTTATAGACAACAAACTATGATGCATGAAATCAGTCTCAGAGTTGCAGGTTGCCAGTCTTGCTACCAACACAAGACTGTTTTCTATTTGTGCTAGAGGACATCCTCTTTCTCACACTCCTATTTAGCTTCACTCCTGGTGATACTTTCAACTTTCAGTGATTATGCCATAAAGAATATAGTAACATAATGTGTGATCATCAGAATAGCCAATAAAATAAATCTGAAACATCAAAGAAGAAAGACTTAAGATGTGAATATGAAGAGACATCACATATACAGTATTTAGTAACTCCAGGATCAATCCTTAAGCATATCTGCCAATTCTGCAATTGCATATCTATTTCTGGAGAAATTGGAAATACACAAAGGTTTTATATTACCGGTAGTTCTCAGGCTGATGACACAATTAAATGAAAAGTGGCTTTATCTGCAGTGAGAAAAAGTTATCCTATTTGTAAGAAGAACATATTGCAGCCTGAGCCTTCAAGGATAAATTTAAAGTAGCACTGTTCCTTTCTTCTCTATGTAACATTAGAAAGTTCTTTGTAAGTGGCCATTCCCTTTACAAGATCTGGTGTGCAAATTTTTCTCAGTAGCTACTGAAACAGAATAGCATTTCTCAACTAATATTCAGAGAAGAAAAGCATTGCAAATAACAACAACATGCACATAAATGTTTTCACTCACCAATATGCCCATCCATTCTGATGCAAGTATATTTACTGCCTTTCTGAATAAATATCAGCAAAATGTTTATGGGAAGCTAATTAACTAGCAATGGAACATTCTTTCTGGTGGTTGTGAGATCATGAATTGAACTGGGCCGTTTAACGTGATCACTAAATAGTGAAGTTCAGGGGAGATCTGGTAAGAGAGCCTTCATATTTCTTCACATTTCTGGAGGTTTTCAAGAAAAGATCGGACAATCATTTATCCAGGATAGTGTAAGGTCCCCTGCCTTGGGGGGGGGGGAGTTGGACTAGAAGACCTGAAAGGTCCCTTCCAGCCAGAGGTGGGTTCCTGCCGGAGCTGCCCAATACACAGCTCCGGTAGGGAGCAGCGGATTTCGCAACCGCTCCGGAGCCCTTTCTGCTGGTCCACTCGGCGTGTCGCCATTTTTTTCCCATGATTTTCAGTGATTTTCGGGCGCTTTTGCTTCTGCGCATGCGAGGAAGCAAAATCGCGCCAAAATCTCACGAGGGGACGCGTGCGCGCACGAGATTTTGGCGAGATTTTGCCTCCACGCATGCGCAAAAGCAAAATTGCGTGAGGGGGCTCACGTGCGTAGCGAGCGCCCCCCCCGACGCATGGAGATGCGCGCGCATGGCTCCGGCAGCGAGGTAAGTGAGCAACCCGCCCCTGCTTCCAGCCCTATGATTCTATGTAAGTCTACATCATCACAACCTATGACACCGCTCTCCTCAGAATTCACTACTAGTTACAGTTAATGCTTGAGATCAAAGAGCAAAGATTCAAAACCTTGTACACTGAAGGTAGACATGGTTGCATCACTCACTACTTACAGGTAGTCCTTAACTTATGACCACAATTGAGCCCAACATTTATGATGTTAAGTGATAAATTTGTTAAGTGAGTTTTGCCACATTTTATGCCAGCTTATTCTGGCAATGGGTCTTCCCACATTTGTTAAGTGAATCATTGCACTTGTTAAATTAGTAACAGGGTTGATAAGTGAATCTGGCTTCCCCATTGACTTTGCTTGTCAGAAGGTCTCAAAAGGGGATCAGGTGACCCCGGAACACTGCAACCATCATATATGTATCAGTTGTCAAGCACCCTAATGTAAATCGCGTGACCATGAGGATACAATAATGGTCATAGGTGTGAAAAATGGTCATAAGTTCCATTTTTAAAAAATGCCGTTGTAACTCTGAACAGTCAAATGAACTGTTGTAAGACAAGGGCTACCTGTATTTAATCAGCTCTGGTGTGGCAATGGGTTTATTTGCACTACCCTGTTGACCCATTGCCAGAATAAGCTGGCTCCCATTTCTGGGAACAGAAACAGATAAGTTCACTCTGAAAACTGCTCCACTACAGTACTAGACTCTTCCATGTTATATCCCCTTGAATAGGGGTGTCAGACTCAATTACATTGAAGGCCACATCAGGATTGTGTTTGACCTTGGGTGCCGGGGTGGGTGTGGCCAGAGTGGGCATGGCCAGCTTGACGTCACTTGTAACAGGGGCACTTGTGGAGGCCTGAGCACTCTGCCAGCGAAAACGGAGCTCGGGTGGGCCGCATGTAGCCCTCCCAAACTCTGTTTTCACTGGCAGAGGCACTGAGGGCCAGTCTTTCGCTGTTTCCATGGGGTGCTTAGATCTCCAGATCTGCCCCCCTGGCCTTGAGTGTTTCTGTCTCTTTTGGAGATCTCATTTCAGTGTGTTGCAAGCTACATTTAAACTGAGTGCTGAAATAGCACAATGGTTGACTTGTAAATAGAAAGTTAAATGTGGTTTGACACCCACATTAAGCAGAATATTTTTAATCATTATTTTTCTTTCTCTCAGCTTCTTACTTTGCTTTTTTTAAAATAAGTTAGTAAAGCATCCTTCCATTTATATCATCAGAAGCAGGAGAGTTTCATCCTCAGTTCCCATATCATCCAGATCAGTGGTGGGTTCCTACCGGTGCGGTCCACTCTATAGCACCGGTAGTGGCCTGCTGGTGACATCACAGTACCGGTGCGGTCGGTTGCCGGTGCCTGGGCGCCGCCATTTTTTTTAAAAAAAAATTTTTTAAACTTTTTAAAAAAATTTCTTCTGTGCATGCCCAGAAGCCGAGCTTCCGGCACTGCACATGCGCTGCCTTCCTACCCCACAGTGAGTCCAAGCAGGGGAGGATGGCTGAGGGAGCGCATGAGACGCTGAAAGAACGGGTGGCAGGAGCTATCTCCATTCCCCTCCCTTCAGCAGTCCGAGAAGCTACGAACGTGCGGTGATGATCCCAGGCATTTTCACACGTTTGAGGCTTCTCGAGCTGCTGAGGGGAGGGGGAATGGGCGGCAGGAGCTATCTCAATTCCCCTCCCTTCAGCAGTCCGAGAAGCCTTGAACGCGCGGTGATGATCCCAGGCATTTTCACACGTTTGAGGTTTCTCGAGCTGCTGAGGGGAGGGGGAATGGGCAGCAGGAGCCTAGGATCATCGAATGGGGAGAAGCATTCAGGCCGGACGGAGCCTCCTAGAAGAACCGCTGCCGCGGTCTTGCTGCTCCTGCTGGGGGGGCTGCATTGCGGGTGGGCAATGCCCCCCCACTTCTCCGGCCGCTGCCAAGCTTCCGAGACCCACGCCCACCCGGTCACATGGCTAGCAAGCCACACCCACAAAATAAGCCATGCCCACAGAGTGGTAGTAAAAAAATTAGGAACCCGCCCCTGATCCAGATCAAGCTGTAAGTGAGGATATGGCCAAAATCTCATCAGCAGTGCCAAAATCTCACCAACCCTAGCATCCCTTTCCAAGCTCAGTTTTATAAACTGCTTTTCCCAAGTTTCCCCAGATTTTGTATTGCAAAACATCCTATCTTGGGTCCCTGACTTTCAGTTGGCTGTTACTTAATGTTAGCAACCAGTAATGGTACTTTATTTACAGTATATCTAAGGTTGGCAGTCAGACAGGATCCTCTTGAATCTGACTGTAACCCTGGATTGTTGTTATGCCTTTGAGTCAGTGTTGACTTCTTGCAACTGGACAAGTGCTTGTAGTTTTCTTGGCAAGATTTTAGAATTGGTTTGCCACGGCCTCTTTCCTACTACTAAGAGACAATGATTGGACCAAGGTCAGACAGCTAGCTTTGTGCATAAGGTAGGACTGGATTCCATGGTCTCCCAGTTTTTAGCCTGGTGCCTTAATCACAATCCCAAACTTGCTCCCAACCACTACACAATGACCTTGGATACTAGCCTCATAATGTCTGTAACATCAAAGGGGAGACCTTTTATCAGTTTTGGCTGATCAATAGATCAATTGTGTCTCAAGCTTGAAAACACTAACCTGCTATCAGTGACACATGGGCTGCTAATTTGAAGAATAGAATTGCTGGAAGGTGATCTCCAAGGCATTGCTTGAATAGAATTTGGAAACTGGAGGTGGCCTAAATACTGTAGCACCATAGAGAGTGTCTTGTAATTATGTTGTTTAAATAGTCTCACTGGTTATCTGGGGCTCTCCAAGTACAAATCAGGATGATTTTTTATTTTTATTTATTTTATTTATTTATTTTTGTCAAGTACATGTTGGTAATATACATTTATTTATTTATTTATTTATTTATG
Source organism: Diadophis punctatus similis (assembly GCA_023053685.1). Lineage (NCBI taxonomy): Eukaryota > Metazoa > Chordata > Lepidosauria > Squamata > Dipsadidae > Diadophis > Diadophis punctatus. The sequence goes on along the minus strand of JALIGW010000002.1, from coordinate 214,829,138 downwards.
GTTTCTTATATGCCGCCCCACTCCCGAGGGACTCAGGGCGGCTTACAACACAGGAAAAATACAAGAAAACCAATAAATTCAATTTAAAATCAAAATATAAAAATTAAAAATTTCAATATAAAAGCACCATTCAACCGCCAGACATACCCGGGGGAGAGTGTAGATGGAATTAAGCTCTACCCCCTGCCTGCAGGAAGAGCCATGTCTTAACGGCTTTTCGGAAGGCCAGCAGGGTGGGGATAGTTCGGGTCTCTGGGGGGAGTTGGTTCCAGAGCGCGGGGCCGGCCACAGAGAAGGCTCTCCCCCTAGGACCCGCCAGCCGGCATTGCTTGGCTGACGGGAGCTGGAGGAGGCCAACTCTGTGGGCCCTAACCGGTCGGAGGGAAGTATGAGGCAGAATGCGGTCCCGGAGATAACCTGGTCCTAAGCCATGAAGGGCTTTAAAGATGATGATCAACACCTTGAATTGGACCCGGAGACTAATGGGCAACCAATGCAGCTGGCGGAGTATAGGTGTCACGTGGGTGTACCTTGGCACACCCACCACAGCACGCGCAGCTGCATTTTGCACCAACTGGAGTCTCCGGATACTCTTCAAGGGTAGCCCCATGTAGAGCGCGTTGCAGTAGTCCAAACGGGAGGTGACAAGGGCATGAGTGACCGTGAGTAGAGCCTCCTTCTCCAAGTATGGCCGCAACTGGTGCACCAGGCGAACCTGTGCAAAGGCCCCCCTAGCCACAGCAATGAGATGGTGTTCCAATTTTAGCTGTGGGTCTAGGAGGACCCCCAAGTTGCGGACCTGATCCGAGGGAGTCAGTTTCGCTCCCTCGAGAACCAAGGAGGGATAGTTGTCATAATCCTTAGGAGGCAATATCCAAAGCCACTCAGTCTTGTCGGGGTTGAGTCTGAGTCTGTTCCTCCCCATCCAGATCCTAACGTCGTCCAGGCATCGGCACATTACATCGGCTGCCACACTGAAGTCAGACGGGGTGGTGATGTACAGCTGGGTGTCGTCAGCGTACTGGTGGAAACACACCCCATGTCTGCGGATGATCTCCCCCAGCGGTTTCATGTAAATGTTAAACAGGATGGGCGAGAGGACCGACCCCTGAGGCACCCCGCATAACAGGGGCCTAGGGGTGGATCTCTGCCCTCCCGCCAACACCGACTGCATCCTATCGGCGAGATAAGAGGAGAACCACCGTAAAACGGTGCCTCCCACTCCCAACTCGCCGAGACGATGCAGAAGGATACCATGGTCGATGGTATCGAAAGCCGCTGAGAGGTCAAGTAGCACCAGGATGGAGGAATTTCCCCCATCCCGGGCCCGCCAGAGATCATCCATCAGAGCGACCAAGGCAGTTTCTGTACTGTAGCCGCGCCTGAAACCCGACTGATAGGGATCTAGATGGTCTGTTTCATCCAGAAGCCGCAGAAGCTGAGTGGCCACCACCTTCTCCACAACTTTCCCTAAAAAAGGCAAGTTGGAGACCGGACGATAGTTCTTCAAATCAGCTGGATCCAGGGAAGGCTTCTTCAGGAGGGGTCTCACCACCGCAGCTTTTAATGACTGCGGTACGGAACCCTCCCCCAAAGAAGCGATGACCACCGCCCGGATCCAGCCGCGTGTCACCTCCCTGCTGGCAGAAACCAGCCAGGAGGGGCACGGGTCCAATAAACAGGTGGAGGCCCCCATTGCCCCCATGGCTCTGTCCACATCCTCAGGAGAAACAGGCCCAAACTCCTCCCACAACGGTGGACTAAGACTTGCCCCTGTCAACTCCATGGACTCTGCCCAGCCAGAGTCCAGGTTTGACCGAATCCGAGCGATTTTATCCATCAGAAACTCGGCAAATTCCTCAGCTCTGCCTTGCAAGTGCTCCTCGCTCCCCCCTTTCGCAAGGAGGGAGCGAGTCACCCTAAACAAGGCGGCTGGGCGAGAATCTGCGGACGCAATAAGAGCGGAAAAATAGGATCGTTTTGCCGCCCTTATCGCCACTAAATAAGATCTGATGTAAATTCTTAATAGTGTTCGGTCGGAGTCGGTTTTGCTGGACCTCCAGCGGCGCTCCAGACGTCTCTTCTGGCGTTTCATCTCCCGGAGCTCCTCGGTAAACCAGGGGGCTTTCCGGGATCCACTGCCGCGGAGAGGTCGCAAAGGCGCAATTCGGTCTAAAGCCCCTGATGCTGCGATGTTCCAGCCAGCCACCAGGGAATCAGCCGAACTGATTATACATAGATATAACATTGTTTATATACATAAGATGGGTACTGATAAGAGGGAACATTAGGACAGGGACGATAGGCACGCTGGTGCACTTATGCACGCCCCTTACTGACCTCTTAGGAATCGGGTGAGGTCAACAGTGGACAGTCTAAGGGTAAAGTTTTGGGGGTTTGGTGATGAAACCACAATGTCAGGTAGTGAGTTCCAGGCATTTACCACTCTGTTGCTAAAGTTGTATTTTCTACAGTCATGTTTGGAGCAGTTCACTTTGAGTTTGTATCTGTTGTGTGCTCATTTATTGTTGTGGTTGAAGCTGAAGTAGTCATTGACAGGAAGGACGTTGTAGCAGATAATTTTATGAGCTATGCTTAGGTCGTGCTTTACATAGCTTTAGCCTAACTTAACTTGCAGGACCATCATTTCCCTCATGCTCTTAAGTCATTAATAAGGCACTTTTAAAGCTACCACCATGGTACAGTTAACATCAGCAATCAATTCTGCATTTTCTATGACAAGGCCTAAATTGTTGAATAACTTGCCAGTAGAACTGAGACTCACACTCTCCTTATAGTTTAGGAGGTGGCTCGAAATATATCTTTACACCCAGGTCATTTGGCGTTTTATGTTGTCTATACTGCTGACCTTACGTTTTTTAGCACTATTTTATAGTGCTGTATTTTTTCAAGCTGACCAAAGCCATTTGGGATTGTATGGCACGAACATTTATGATATTTATAAACCTTTATGCCCTGACAGTTCGATCCCTTCTCAATCTGTAAAATACGTATCTTTTGTATATGTTGGGAATTTGGGATGTGGCCAGCATCTCCTTAATGCATTTGATTAAAGAAATGGGAGAGATCATTTGAACACATACAGTATACACCAAGTTTGGTGGTAATTAATTCCACTTATGAATTGCATGTCCTTGAAATCCTGAAAAATTCCTTCCCTTTTCCATTCTGAATCTATCATATGTCAATGTCATTGTGTGATCCTAAACTATATTGTTTTGAAAGTAAATGGAAAAAAATATCCTGCCATTCCCTCCATCACACAGTATTAATATCATTTCAAGGTCGCTTTCTCCCCCAGTGCCATATTTCTGAAGTCCAGATTCAACAGCATAGATTTGAACAGAGTTAAATTAGAGTGTGGTTTGTTTGTTTTATGGAGGAATCATTACTTTCGCAGAGTATAGAAACAAGTGGCTAGATAATTCTCACCATTAATCTAATGCCTCTGCACAAGGTAGTCAAGTTTTGTTAATGGTTTTTATACTATACTTAACTTTCAATTTGCTGAAGTGTCAATCTAGGAGGATTTGTTGGAAACCAATGACTTCGGTTTACTAGAAATAATGGATTAGTGCGGTTGACAAACCTAGAAATAATTTTTAAAATGCCTTTTTTCATTAGGAGAATAATATTTGGAGGAAGAAAAAAAAATGCACTCAGGAGCATAAGCATTAGCGAAGCAAGTCACTGTTAATACATTCTGAAAGATTTATGAGGCATCTTTCCCACAATAGCTGTTATACAATTATAATTCCTCTTTAAGATATTTAAATTAAGTCACTGGGAAGTATATGTTGGGGGACTCAAGCTGTTTGATAAGGGAAAATATTATATGATCCTGTTTTCATTTACATTAACCATTAGGGTATAACTTGGAGATTATCCAAGGGATATTAGATTTTTTTAAAAATATCCATGTTTGCCTTGGATAACAGAAATTACAGATCAATGAATATAGGTCCTCAAAAGCTTTCTCTGGATGATGGGTTCTCTCTCATCCATGGAATATTAGGGGTTATCAGGCTGAGATAGATAGGATAAGAAAATTCTTCCATTGCTTTAAAAGTGGGGGGGATTATTCCAGTCCTGAAATTAAAATGTTAGAAATGGGGGGAGGGAACTAGAAAGAGGAAAGAAAAACTGCTAGGTTTTCATGCTTTGCGTTGTGATATTTCCTTTATCAAAAATTCTCTATAGTTATGACTGTCTTTCCTTAGCTACTTTTTTTTTATTTTTAGCACCAATTTTTATTTATATTATTAAACAGGAAGATAAAAGCTAACACAGATGAATAGAAACTAAGAACAAAAAGAAAAGAAAAAACCAAAGAGCAAAAAGTACAAGAAAAGGGGGGGGAAAGTTTAAGAAAAATAGTAAAAGAAGAAATAAGATATAAGGAAGTGGCTTCTGATATTCCTCACAATAGTTATAAGTAAATATAGTTTAACTTCTCTTTCAAAAGTTACATATTATTCTTTCTATATACCCTATCTCAGTGATGGCGAACCTTTTTTGGTTCGCGTGCCAAAAGGGGGGGAATGCGGGGGATCACGTGTGTGCGTGCCCACACTCATAATTCCATGCACCCCCGCACATGCACGCATGACCCCCCTGCTCCCAGCATGCAATGGCACGTCCATTTTTCGCTCTCCCCAGGCTCCAGAGCCTTTCTAGGAGCCTGGGGAGGGCAAAAACGGCCTTCCCCACCCCCTCTGGAGGCTGGAAACAGCCTGTTTCCCGACTCCCAGTGGGCCCAGAAGGCCCGAAAATCAGCCGGCTGGTGCACACATGCACGCCGGACCTGAGCTCGCGTGCCCACCGATATGGCTCCGCGTGCCACTTGTGGCACCCATGCCATAGGTTCGCCATCACGGCCCTATCTAATCATTAAGTGCATAAGTCACGAGTTTATTGTTTTTCATTTTTGTGTAAAATGTCCATAAGAGGCTTCCCTTTCCAATAAAATGTAAATAATGTCTTTTCTTCTAAAATAAAAGAAATTAATTTATCCATTTTAGCAAAATCTGTCAATTTCACCAACTATTCCTCCATCATAGGTAGTATCGAATCTTTTAATCTCTGTGCAAATAGTAATCTTGCTGTTGTGATAATATATTGAAATAATCTTCCTTTGGGTTTTTTCTAGCTGTTTATCCATTAATCCTAACAGGAAATGTTCTGGCTTCAATTGAATATTAATCTTTAAAATCCTCTATATCAAAGTATGTACTTAGATCCAATTTTGTTTAGCTGGTTTACGTTTTGACTAAGTGTGATAAAATGTCCCTTGTTCACAAATATATTCTTCACATTTCTAACATGCTCTCCTCAACTATCCATCTTTGATCAAGAAAGAGTTGCAATGTCCACTCTTAGCTTCAGGCCAAAGTAGATATTGACACAAGCCCAAGGGAGACAATTGAAGGTCCATATTAGACATTTATCAGAATGAGACATTTTCAGAATTAATTTTTTTTCCAAAAATTCTGAATTCTGGTTATCAATTCAGGTAAATTGTATCTGCATTTTCCCTAGTCTTCTGAATAATTAATTTTTTTCATTTTCTCTTTTCTTTTTTTCCCATGCATTTATCAACATGAATTAACTTAACAATATGAATGTTTGGACAATGATACATGAACATGCTAATTGTGCCATGGAACCCAAGTTCTTTGAACACTTGACTGGGTTCCATGTTCCCTTTAATGAAATTTCACTTTTGTGAAATTTCTATAACTAGAATATTGCCAGATCAGAGACTTTGCTTTGCCCTTTGTTGATTGGGGTTCTGGTTTCAGCTTTTGCTTTTTTATTTTTAATGTTCCATAGCCTGAAACACTCTGAAAACCTCTGTGCTAAAACATAGCCTAAGAAGAGCAATGCATAAAAAAAGATAAATCTTAATTAGATAGTGTTATGGTATCATAAAAAGAAATGCACCAAGCTGACCTTGGCTGATCTTGAAAATTCAAGCAAGGTAGGACTTGCTTAATGTTTAGATGGAATTCACTAGGCAATCCAAGCGCTCTAAGAAGCAGACTAAGATTTTATTTTTATTTTAAAGAAGAAAGTAGAAGGAAGCTTTTACTTCCAAGAAAGCTGTATGGATATGTCCATAATTTCACCAAGAATTGTGTCCTCTTGAGAGGTGTGAATCTTTTGTTATTGTTGTTATGACTATCCAAAACATATTTTCAATTTGCAGCCAGAGTTGTCCCTGGGTTCAGAATTAATGAATGAAATCTTCTGGTTCAAAGAAATGTAAGAACCCCTGCATGATATGCTATTACTCTGAATCAAGTCAGGAAGTGACTTCTGAGTTTTACATAGTATTGAGCCACCATGATTGCCAACCTCTGTGGTCACTGGTTATGTTAGTTAAGAGTCTGGGAATCATAAATCAATCAAAAATCTTCCTATCATCCTAAAGATAGGTTGGAGGGAATTTTATCTCTTTTTCCAAATATTTGCATCAAATAAGAGGAGGAGGAGGAGGAGGAGGAGGAGGAGGAGGAGGAGGAGGAATAATGATTTTGTAACTAGGAGAACAAAATTCTATTTAAAGAGGGGGTATTTATTATTTAAATGACCCCCATCTCAAGAAAGAAATCTAATAATAAACCCGCACTGCATATCAGACATAAATACAATCGAGAGAGTCCAGAAATATTTCACAAGAAGAGTCCTTCACTCCTCCGCTCACAACAAAATACCTTATTCCACCAGACTTGAAATACTGGGATTAGACAATTCTCCATAGTGGGTGGCGCTAGCCTCCAAGATTGGGATGACGTCATCCATCAGCCAATCAGGACTGAGTCTGACCTCATATAAAAGCTGTCACCGTGCCATAATCCCCCTCTTTCGACTCAGTCCTAGGCCTAGGATTGTTTCTTCCCAACTTCGCACTCTATCTTCACCTTCCTTGATCGATCATCAGATCAACTACCAACAATTTTTTATTACATGTGAGTGTCTTCCCCACCTTCCCTTTCCATCGGGGGTGTTGGAAAATTGGGGTCAGGCTTCGGCCTAGCCCACGGCCTGCAATCCACCTTAGGTGGCTGGCTGTTACTCTCACATTGCGGCCTGGCACTGCTGATTGAACATCTGTCACAGAAGCCTAGCGCTTGCGTGACCTGCAGCCAGGGTGGTTTTTTTGGCCACTTCCGCTGAAGAGAGGCCTTCATCGGTGACAGCTACCCGCAGAAGCCTAGCGCTTGAGCGGCCTGGCCTCTCTTCCTTTTCGCTCCCTTCTCTGGGGCCTCTACACCTCCATCTGCCCCCTGGGAGCCCACCGCCGTGAGGGAGAGTGTCGGCAGTCCGTTCGGCAGGCAAACCGGCCTGCGCGACTGCCCCCCCCCTCGTTAGGGACTGCCTGGACCCAGCGCGCCCTTTGGCTCTCCCCTAAGGAGTCGTTATCGCCCCTGGGTCGGCTTCCCGGCCTCGATTAGGCCTCGGCGACGTCGGGCGGCCTCCTCGGCAGTACATCGACTGTGAGACCGCCCCCTTTTCGTTGGTGGCTTTTGCCGCGCGGCGGAGCATTCCCCCGCCCGTCGGCTGCTTCCTGAGCCTCTTCGCGCAGCCGCAGTCTTTCCCTTTTTTGGCCTACCGCTCTCCAGCTGGGACGCGGCCCAGCGAGCTCCCGCGCAGCCGCAGATCGTCGCTGACATCACCAGGGGTTCCCCGGTAATGCGTCTTCCTCCCCAGCTGCTCCGCGGCCTTCGGGAGGCTCGGAGCGCCGCCGCAGCCGCCCACCTTCTCGGAGACGACGCCGGCAGCATCGACGGTGCCCTCGAGGGGAGCTGACTGCCCTGCAAACCGAGGCTCATCTGCCCAGGAGAGGACCTCCCCAGCTACCGCAGCCTCTGCATTGGTGCCGTAAAAGCACACCTTGCAGCCAGGATCAGAGGACTTCTTCGCCTTCTGTGCTTGTGTGGGGTCGGAGAGCATGGCTGATAAGGCCACCTCGGGCAGGAATAAGCCCAGGCAGGCCAGAGATCAGGAGGGTGGGACCAGCAAATCACCCCCCCCTCAATCTAGCCATCGGGACTGCTCCCCCCTAGGGGCCTCTTCCGATAAGGCCAAAGCCTCTTCAGAGAAGGCCAAGACACCCACTGACAAGATGAAGTCCTCCTCGGACAAGGCCAAGGCCTCCACCAAGGGAGCTCAGCCTGAAAGGAGCAGGGCCAAGACTCCGGATCGCCCCACACCGCCCCCTGCAGCCTCCAGCTCACCTGCGCAACATGAGCCCTCTGGTATCACATCCCAGAGGGACAGGCGCTCCTCTGGCACTCTTTCCCTGGACAACCCAGACCTGTGCCTAGAGGAAGGGGACATTTGGGAGGACCCCAGACCCCGTACCAGCGAGCCACAGCCTCCACTGCCCTCTGCTGCTCATTCCCAGCTCTACACCCCAGAGGTGCAGGCTTTGATCCAGGCTGCCATTGCACAGGGTATCGAAGCGGACATGAGGCATGTCGCCACGGTAACGCCAGCTGCCCCGCTGGCCGCTCCACCGCCCAGCCTCCGCCCACGAGCCACCCCGCCCGTCGACCAGACTGTCTCGACAGCCGACGAGGATCCAGGGTCTCCTTTATCCCTGCACGGACAGGAGCCACAGACACAGGACTTGGAACTCTCGGAAGACGAGGACCTCGCACCTGAGGCCCCTGTCGTCTCAGGGCTATTTAACCCCTCGTTATTCAAGTCCCTCCTCCACAAAGCGCGGGCCACGGCCAAATTCTCCTCAAAGGAGCAAACACCGGCTGGGGACGAACCAGAGGATCCCCTCTTTGAGGAAGCCATCTCGCAGGTGGAGGTGGTGCCAGCGCCTAAGCTGTTTGTGGACTCGGTCCTCAAACAATGGACCTCCCCTTCAGCAGGCGTCGCACCTTCCGCAACGGACAAGCGGTTTTTCAATGTCTCCACCGCACTGGCACAACATCTCCCAGTGCCCCCAGTGGAACCCGCCATCAAGGCCTTGTACACCACTGCACAAATGCCGGGCGACTCGGAGGAGCTGCTTCGGCCGGAGGACAGGCGCACCGAGCAGGCGCTTCAGAAGGCTCACCAGTCGGCCGCATGGGCCGTTAAGGCTTCTGCTACCGCGTCCTTTTTTTGCCGGACATCCATCCGCTGGCTGAAGGCGTTGCAGGAGCACCTGCCCCCGTCAGACGTCCGTGCAAGACAGGACATTAACAAACTAATTGCGGCCTCGCAGTTTACCTCAGACGCCACGCTCCAGGCCACCCGGTTCGCGGCCAGGGCAATGGGGGCATCCGTGGTGGCACGCCGCATGCACTGGCTGAGAAGCTGGCCCGCTGACTGCCGTCACAAATGGCGTCTCGCTGGCGCACCGGTGCAGCACCAATCGCTATTCGGTGAGGCCCTCGACCCTTATCTGATAGAGACCAAGGACAAGCACAAGGTCCTACCTAACTCCACCAGGAAGGCACAGGCCAAGCCTCAGGCACCCGCCCCAGCGCCTCCTAGGCGCCAGTACAGGGCGCCCACGTTTAGTCAGAACCGGTCAAGGGCCCAGCCCCGGCAACACCAGGGGCAGGACAGAAATAGTTCCAATCAATCCTCCAAGCGCCCTTTTCGGAAGGCAGGTGGTCGCCCCTTCCGCCGCTACAAGTAGAGGACCCAGCTTCTCCCATTGGGGGTCGCCTGCGTTTCTTCGCTAGGCGATGGGAGGAGATTACCACGGACGCTTGGGTCCGCGAGACCCTTACACTCGGACTCGCTTTAGATCTCCTCTCCACCCCACCCCCCCGATTCCTTCATGAGGTGCTCCCAGTCCTCCAACCCGCAGAAGCAGGCCCAGATGCTTGAAGCCATCCAGCACCTGCTGGAGATTGAGGCCATCCAGCGGGTTCCGGAGGACCAGAGGGGGAAAGGATTCTATTCCAATTTGTTCCTCGTGGAGAAATCATCGGGCGGGTGGAGAGCGGTCTTGGACCTCAAGCGCCTTAATAAGTTCTTGGTGTACAAGAAATTTAAGATGCATACTTTACAGTCCATATTGGACGGCATTTGTAAGGGTGACTTTATGTGCTCTATCGACCTCACTGAGGCATATTTGCATGTCCCAATTCGGCCTTCCCACCAAAAGTTCCTGCGGTTCTCATATGACAACGAACACTATCAGTATTCGGCCCTGCCATTCGGCCTCTCTTCGGCTCCCAGGGTCTTCACAAAGATTCTGGCCGCTCTTGCAGCTCACTTGAGGGCGGTGCCGATTCGAATACAGTGTTACCTCGACGACATTTTAATTCAGTCGTCTTCCCTGGCCCGGGCGGAGCTGGACCTGCAGACCACCATGGACGTTCTGCAATACCATGGCTTCTCCCTCAACCTGGAGAAGAGCCACTTGACTCCCTCCACTCGCATCACTCACTTGGGGGCCATTGTGGACTCTCTGGAGTGCAGGGTGTATCTGTCGGAGGAAAGGCAACTCAGTCTTTCTTATCTGACCCAACAGGTTCTTGGACAGGGGCGGGTCCCGCTGAACCTCCTGTCCTCCCTGTTGGGAAAGATGATATCTGCTATACATATAACACCTTGGGCACAACTGCACTCCAGAGACCTCCAATGGTTTCTTTTGCCGTTTCAGCGGGCGAACAAGTCCAACTCATCGGCCAAGGTCCAGCTCCCGACGGCGGTCCGGCGGTCCCTCCATTGGTGGCGGTCCCCGGCAATCAGCAAGGGTTCCAGCTTCCTCGAACCACGCCGGGTGACGGTGACATCGGATGCCAGCCTCTACGGGTGGGGCGCTCACACATCGTCTCACGTGGCACAGGGCACCTGGACCGCAGCGGAGTCAACGGCCAGCATCAACCTCCTGGAGCTACGAACGGCGTCCCTGGGCCTCCGGCAATTCACTGGGCAGCACGTCCTCCTGTTGACGGACAACGTGACCACCAAAGCCCATGTCAACAGGCAAGGTGGGACTGTCTCGCGCCGCCTGCTCTCCGAGGCCAAGGAATTGGGCCTCTGGGCGGAACGGCACCTCCTCTCGCTCCGAGCAGAGCACATCTCGGGGGTGTCGAACCGCACAGCGGACTGGCTCAGCCGCCACGACGTCGACACGGCAGAGTGGGCCCTGCACCCGGACATTTTCCGGGAGCTGACTGCCCGGTTTGGCAACCCGGTGGCCGACCTCTTTGCGACCCCTCTGAATGCCAAGCTCCCGTGCTTCATCACGCGGTATCGGACACCCGGCGCGATGGACACGGACGCCCTCCGTTGCCCATGGCCGAGGGGCCTACTCTACGCATTTCCGCCCCTTCCACTCATTCCTCGAGTTATCAGGAAGATGCTAGACGAGCAGGCGGAACTGATCCTTTTGGCCCCCCATTGGCCGCGACGGGCATGGTTCGCGGACCTCAAGTCGCTCTCGACCGGCCCATCCTGGAGGATCCCGCAGACCGCATCGTCGCTCTCCCAGGGGTCAGTTCAGCACCCGGATCCGCAGTGGCTCCAACTGACCGCCTGGCGCTTGAGCGGCACACCCTAACCCTTCGCGGGGTCCCCGAGTACATTGTCCGTACGCTGCTCTCCTCCCGCCGGGCCTCCACCATCCGCATCTACAACTCCACTTGGAGGACGTTTCACGATTGGTGTGTCGACGCCGGCTGTAACCCGATCGACCTTTCGGTCATACAGGTCCTCCAATTTCTGCAAGCGGGCCTCAACAAGGGTCTCTCGCCCAGCACCTTGCGACGACAGGTGGCAGCGCTCTCAACGGTCCTTTCCTGCCGCTCTTCTGCGCCTTTGTCAACGCATCCCTTAGTTGTTCGCTTCTTGAAGGCGGCGGTCAATATCTCGTCTCCGGTGGTGCATAGGTACCCCACCTGGGACCTGCAGAAGGTTCTGTTGGCACTGACCGAGGCCCCCTACGAGCCCCTCCAGACAGTTTTGCTGCAGCACCTTACACATAAGGTTGCCTTTTTGGTAGCAATCACTTCAGCCCGAAGAATATCCGAACTGGCAGCCCTTTCCGTCCAGGATGATCTCTGTATCTTTCATCCGGACCGGGTGGTGCTTCGCCTTGACCCCACGTTCCTGCCCAAGGTCAATACATACTTCCACAGGGCACAGGAAGTGGTTCTTCCTTCCTTCTGCTCTCCACCTACAACGCCGACCGAGCGAAAATGGCACGCTGTCGATGTCCGGCGGGCGATCAAAATCTACAATGTCCGCACAGCTCCTTTCCGCCGTTCGGAGTCCTTGTTCGTGGGATTCCACGCCTCGTCCATGGGTCGCAAGGCCTCAGCGGCGACGGTCGGTCGCTGGATACGTGCGGTGATCGCGGACGTTTACCGACAGCAGGACTTGCCTCGTCCGCCACGTCTGACGGCGCACTCGACGCGCAGTGCCGCCACCACGGCAGCTTGGACTACTAATGCCTCCTTGGAGGAACTGTGCCGAGCGGCGACGTGGTCTTCTCCGTTGCCCTTTATCAGACATTATAAAGTAGACTCCTTTGCCTCGGCTGAGGCGGACTTTGGGTGCAGGGTTTTACAGTCCATGGTGGCTCCTGACGGGGTCTACGATTCTGGTGACAACCCTCCCTAGGGGACGATACGGCTTTGGTATGTCCCAATCTTGGAGGCTAGCGCCACCCACTATGGAGAAAGGGCGTTGTTCTTACCTGAACGCCCATTCTCGTAGGGTGGCGCTAGCCTCCAAGTCCCTCCCTTTTCGGTTTTGTGCCTACTGAAGGTGTGCGTGGGAAAAAACTATGGGTCTGACCTACTCCTTCGTCTCAAGAGGGGGATTATGGCATGGTGACAGCTTTTATATGAGGTCAGACTCAGTCCTGATTGGCTGATGGATGAGGTCATCCCAATCTTGGAGGCTAGCGCCACCCTACGAGAATGGGCGTTCAGGTAAGAACAAAGCCCTTTTACAACTACGTCACCTCCGATCTGATCTAAATATAGTTCATAAAATCATATACCAAAATGTCCTTCCTGTTAATGACTACTTCAGTTTCAACCGCAGCAATACACGAGCACATAATAGATTCAAACTAAATGTAAAGCGCTCCAAACTCGACTGCAGAAAATACAACTTCAGCAACAGAGTGATCAATGCCTGGAATGCACTACCTGACTCTGTGGTTTCTTCCCCAAACCCCCAAAACTTTAACCTTAGACTGTCCACTGTTGACCTCGCCCGATTCCTAAGAGGTCAGTAAGGGGCGTGCATAAGCGCACCAGTGTGCCTACCATCCCTGTCCTAATGTTCCCTCTTATCAGTACCCATCTTATGTATTTAAACAATGTTATATCTATGTATATTACCAATACATACTTGACAAATAAATATATAAATATATAAATATATAAATATATAAATATATAAATATATAAATATATAAATATATAAATATATAAATATATAAATATATAAATATATAAATATATAAATAAACAAACAAACAAACAAACAAACAAACAAACAAATAAATAAATAAATAAATAAATAAATAAATAAATAAATAAATAAATAAATAAATAAATAAATAAATAAATAAATAAATAAATAAATAAATGACTTGGGTGTTATATACAGTACCTGTTTACTTGTGTCTAGTGATGATCTGAATTCTTCCAATCCAGCTTTAGTAGCCCTAGGCACAGATTAAACAAGGGAGGTATAAAATATAAGGTATAAGGATCAGTTCAATTTAGTTAAGGTGCTGAAACCTGACTTCTAGCCCTGCCCTAGGCATGAAAGCCAGCTTGATGACTTTGGGTCAGTCTCTGTCCTTCAGCCCTAGAAAGAAGGCAAGGGCATACCATATACTTCCCTTCAAATTATTCCCTTCATTTGTTTCTTTATACCATAAATATCAATGAAGCTCACTGGCTAAGCCAGCTCCTTCCACAGAGGATACTTTCCACAAAGGATTATACCCACTCTGCTATCCAAGACAAACAGCTTGCTCAACAATGTAATTTAAATTTAGGGGCGGGGAAAACTCTTTCTTTTGAGCCTTGAAAACTTTTGAATTTTGTTAACTCTGGTAAACACTTTGTGTTGGTTTGTGAAGGAAAGGATTTCATAAGGTAAAAGCAATTCAGGTGGAGGTAAAAAAAGCATCAGCTCTGATAAACTCAACATGATACGTATTCCTGCTCATCTGTACTGACATGCTTCAGAAACTTTGAGAACGTTTAAATAATTTGCAAACTGACTATAATGTACTTCATTAGCAATTTACATTTTTAATATAAAATGCCTGGTGAATGATTTAGTCATTAATAATTTATTACTTCACCTTTTCAGATGCCATCAAGTCAACTTTGGTGTCCAGATGTCTGGGACTACAATTAGGAGGCTTAGTCAGTAGGGCCAAGGATTATACGGTAGTAGTTCAGCACATCTGGTTGCATTAAGGAACAATCTATAAGAAACCACAGTGTTTAGGCAGGTCGGGAGAGCTGGAGCAAGCAAGTAAATGTTAGATTTATTTTGTCTTCCTGCAATTTAGCTTAACATCTGTAACATTTATTGTGCCTAGTCCTCCTGGAAACAAGATTCCTATATCACAAGTAGTGAAAAGTGGGAACAAAACCAAATCAATTAAAAAAATTGGAATCAAGGTACAACAAAGGAAGGGTTCAGTCCCAAAAAGTGGATAGGCAAAAATTGACCCTCAGAAGTATCCAGGGGGATGGGAGAGGACCAGTGGATCCAAGGGAAAGCTGCTCAGAGTCACTTTGGGCAGCAAGATGGGTAAATTTGAGAGAGACAGAGACAGAGACAGAGAGAGAGAGAGAGAGAGAGAGAGAGAGAGAGAGAGAGAGAGAGAGAGAGAGAGAGAGAGAGAGAGAGAGAGAGAGAGAGAGAGAGAGAGAATAGATAGATAGATAGATAGATAGATAGATAGATAGATTGATTGATTGATTGATTGATTGATTGATTGATTGATTGATTGATTGATTGATTGATAAATAGATGAAAAAATAGAAAAAATAGAAAAAAATAAAATAAATGCCATATTGCAGCCTAAGCCAGTTGTTTCTCATGTTGTTCCCAGCTGTTTATTAAGCCAATTTCTGAAATTCCAATAAGGATTGCTGTAGGTTGAGAGTGGTGTTCAGTCGGTGGACAATCTGGATTGCAGGCAGCGCAGGATCTGAAGAATTGTCCTCTTGCTTCTTGCTTTTCCCATTCCCTGCAGATGAAAAATTTATTTTTAAAAGTAACAACTGCTGACCAGCAACCCCAGAATGAAATGACCGTCCAACCAACTGCTGGAGGGAGGTGGATGCCAGGCACTAAGGCCAGTCAGAGCTTAAGGCTGCTGCTATAGTGAAACAAAACTCTGGAAACTGTTACTTTGCAGGGCTTAGGATGGCTCAGGTTGGAAAAACAACCATTTTGAGATGCTATTTTGTATGTGCACATTCTGGGTATATTTGAAATGAGCTGAAAGTGGGAGGAGAACAAATGTTTTTGTACTCAGGAAGTGGTGGATGGTACTTATGTGCAATGGGTCAAGCAGAAAATGTGGATTTGCCCATACACATGCGTAAGGGAGAGACTATGATTATTTTTGTGTAAGTAAATAATAGGGGGGGAGAGTGTAAGGCTTTGCATCTTCACTTGGCTCAGCTGGGATTCTCCTCTCTGTAGCCAACAAGAGGACATACAGTAGACACTTGGTGATACAAAGAATTCAGGAGGCTGTGGGATTCCATTCCCCACTAACCTGTCAGAGCTGAAGAAGCTTCTTGGATGAGAAGCAAAACGTCTTCAAAAAAAAAAAGGAAAGAAAGTCCAATTGCCTCCTGAAAAAGCACCTTTGGAACAACCATTTTATTTATGTATTTTATCAAGCATGTATTAGATTTATTTTATTAGTGAGACTTATATACCGCCTCATAGTGCAAGCACTCTCTAAGCAGTTTACACCAGTAAGCAATGTATATTTATATTGCCCCCAACAATCTGGGTCCTCATTTTACCTACCTCGGAAGGATGGAAGGCTGAGTCAACCCTGAGCCAGTGAGATTTGAACAGCTGAACTGCTGATCACAGTCAGCTAAAATAGCCTGCAGCACTGCACTCTAATTGCTGCGCCACCTCGGCTCGATAACAGATATATGTGTAAACATGATTATGAATATATGAAATGGATACGAATAAAAGGGAATATTAAGGACAGGGACACTGGTGCGCTTATGTACACCCCTTAAAGACCTCTTAGGAATGGGGTGAGGACAGTCTAAGGTTAAAGTTTTGGGGCTTTGACCTGGATGACTGAGAATCTCTACAGAATTTTAGCTATACAATTTGGGATGAACACTCTTTGAATTGTGTGGGAGCAGGAATGGATTTCCAGAGAAGAAATTGCAGACTACAGGAACCAGGAACACTACTCAGATGACCCTGAGGACACAGATAAACCTCCAAATGCTTCAATGACCCTCTAAAAGAATGCAAATGACCAGCTGTCTGCAAGGAGTATAAATCCTTCCATTCCCCACTATCCTATCAGAGCTGAAGAAGGTTCTTGGATGAGAAGTGAAATGTCTTCAAAGAAAAAACAAGAAAGTCCAGTTGCCTCCTGAAAAAGCACCTTTGGGATGATTCAGGAGACTGTTTTACAGATTCACCAACAGAAAAGAAGGGGGTCAAGTTTCACCAGATAGGACATTAGCCAGGGAAATGGGAGGGTGGGTGGGTGGGTAGATCTAATTTAGAAGAGCTAAGAGAAGGAGAAGCAGATTAATGGCACAACCCACATAGCTGTTGTAGCCATTATTTTGGAGGGAGAGTTGGAGAAAGAGTTGGCTTAACTACATTTTGTGCTTTTGGAAAGTACTGCACCTTTAAGGAGATTGTTCTCTCTGTTGTGTATTGTCTACTAACTCCGACAAACCTCTCTGCAGGACAGGAAATGATTCATTCCACTGAGTTCAACAGTGTAATATACTATCTCTATATTTGTATGGTTATTGTTGTTTTTGTAATGCAAGAAGTAATGGTGATCTTGTCTGTTCATAATTAGAAGTAGAATGCTTTTCTACTTTGTACTGGGGTGATGCAGGAGAGAGGGAGAAGAACGTAATTCCTTAGAAGATCACCCCTTGGAAGATTTGGCAGCAGGTTTTTGTTTAAAGTGATTTTCAAAGGAGTTAAAAAGGGTCCAGTTGGGAAATCTCAAGGGTAGCATTATAGGTGAAAGTCAGGCAAGCCTCTGGCCAACTTTTGTTGGGAAAAATATAGTTTATTGTATCCTTGAATACAGCTCACCTGTCTGGAACCCGCACTACATATTGGACATAAATACAATTGAGAGAGTCCAGAAATATTTCACAAGAAGAGTCCTCCACTCTTTTACTCGCAACAGAATTCCCTATTCCACCAGACTTGAAATTTTAGGCTTAGACAATTTAGAGCTACGTCACCTTCGATCTGATCTAAATGTAGTTCATAAAATCATCTGCCACAATGTCCTATCTGTCAATGAATACTTCAGCTTCAACCGCAACAATACAAGAGCACACAATAGATTCAAACTCAATGTAAACCGCTCGAAACTCGACTGCAGAAAATACGACTTCAGCAACAGAGTAATCAGTGCCTGGAATGCACTACCTGACTCTGTGGTTTCTTCCCCAAACCCCAAAAACTTTAACCTTAGACTGTCTACTGTTGACCTCACCCCATTCCTAAGAGGTCTGTAAGGGGCATGCATAAGCGCACCATCGTGCCTACCATCCCTGTCCTTCTGTCCTATTGTCTAATTTTTATTTATACATACTTTGCTTTTGTTTATGTTTATATCATACCAGTTATCTTGTACACGTGTTGACAAAATAAATAAATAAACAACAAACAAACAAACAAACAAATAAATAAATAAATAAATAAAATGTAGAGTGTACAAAACAACCCATTATTTACATAAAAAGAAGAATTAGATTTGTTATTAGCACTTTGTATTATTTCTTGCTCTTTTGGGGATGCTTACTTGCCTTAAATTATTTCCTACATTCCTACTTCACATCTTAGACTGTAATTCTGCTTCTGTTAACTATTTCTTACTTCTTTTTTATATTTCTACTTATTTCTTTAAGACTACACTTCATTAGGCATGCTGACTGACTATCTTTATTCCTACTCGGCTCTGTTGATACCCTAGGAACTTCAAGCTTTGTGTTCCTTTTTTCTCAGCATTCTTCTTTTATCATCCTTCTTCTTCCTCCAGCTCTTCTATCTGTTATAACTTTGGTAGTTATAAACTCAGTTTAAACTCATTATACTTTCCATTCCACACTTGTGTTGCAGCACTTGTACCCTTGAAGCCAAGTGCTAGATATCTGATTCCATAATTCTCATCTCTGGCCTGAAACCCAGGTTCCTGGGTTCCTGTCCCAGCCCTTCCAGCCATGTCCTTAATTCTTGTCTTGGGCAGAAAGAACTTTTCATGAGCCAATCGGTCTGGTCAACGTATCTTTTGTTTCCTGATAATTCTGAATCACCAACTCTCATGGCTCTTCTCTCTGTGTTCTTATAGGGTACAGTTGCATCCTAAGTGCCAAAACCCACTGCAACAACATTGAAGCCAAAAAGGCTTCAAGAGTTGTTAACCTAATCTTATGTAGCTTCTTCTCCGGTAATATCACACTACTAACCAGAGCATACAAAACATTCCCCAGACCAATCCTCGAATACAGTTCATCTGTCTGGAACCCACACCGCATATCGGACATAAATGCATTAGAAAGTGTATGTCCTCCACTCATCTACTTGCAACAGAATACCTTACGCAACCAGACTTGAAATCCTAGGCTTAGAAAGCTTAGAACTAGGTCGCCTTCGGCACGACCTAAGCATAGCTCATAAAATTATCTGCTACAACGTCCTTCCTGTCAATGACTACTTCAGCTTCAACCACAACAATACACGAGCACATAACAGATACAAACTCAAAGTGAACCGCTCCAATCTTGACTGTAGAAAATATGACTTTAGCAACAGAGTGGTAAATGCCTGGAACTCATTACCTGACTCTGTGGTTTCATCACCAAACCCCCAAAACTTTACCCTAAGACTGTCCACTGTTGACCTCACCCGATTCCTAAGAGGTCAGTAAGGGGCGTGCATAAGTGCACCAGCGTGCCTACCGTCCCTGTCCTAATGTTCCCTCTTTCAGTACCAATCTTATGTATATAACATATGTTACATCTATGTATATTACCAACACGTACTTGACAAAGTAAATAAAATAAAAAATAAAATAAAAAATAAAAAATAAAATAAAATTGTTGAGGTCGCTGGCTCTAACTTGTAAAAGTATCCATGACTTTTCATGGCTAGATAAGAATATCTATTGCATACTAGAATGAAGCAAGTAGAATGGTACCTTCTGTCAACTTGAAGCAAAGACCCTTTTTGCATTCATTCCAGTTTAATTTTGGCGCGCACACACACACACACAAAAGCTCCCAGCCCATATTGCCTTGCTCTTGAAACTAAATAGTTATTGATGATTGAACTAAATATTTTTTCTGCCTTAAGAAATAATATCTCAATGTCATTCCTACATCTGCAATGCACCCGTGTCCCTTCCCTCTCCCCTCCCCTCCCCTCCCCTCCCCAAGTACTGAAAACATTTGTGGTTTTTTTTTGTTCCAGTGATACAAAAATATCTCCTACATCTCTTGCTTCTGGTTGGTACTGTCATCTACCTCATTTGTTCCTTTTGTCAGTTGTTCTTATGCAGACCGGTTTCCACTATCCATTTCTTTTTTGTTGAGCCTATTATCTTTGCAATGACACATCCTTCCCATTTCTCAACTGAAGCCCTTTGTTGCTTCAGTCTTTTTATTTCGTCTTCAAAACCTGCTATGAGCTTGTATTTGCTTCAAATATATCCAAGGTTGTTTGCAGCCAGGCAAGCATACTAACAGTACAGGTCACAATTTCAGACTTCTATTCATCCTCATTTCTGCATCTTAAAGCACCACCAGTAAAAAGGCTTTTATTTCTTCTTCCCTGTTCCTTTTTCAGGCTGTCACAGTTCCTGAGTATTTGACTCTTGACTTAGAGGGGAAAAAATGTTAGGATCCTTAAAGCTCCCTTTCTGAACTCTCCACAAAAACACACTGTAAGCTCTCCCTGTCAGCTCGGTCAGAAAACACTCTAAGTAAGGACTGAAATTGACGAAGCAGTTCAGCCACTGTCTATACCCTGAGTAGTCCCCTTCCAATGTCAAGGCTGGGAAAAGAATGGCCATGGAGCCATTAAAAGAACAGGAGAAGAAGATTTAGGATTTAATGCTTTAGGCAAGCTCCTGTTACATTTCCCTGTTTAGTTATTGAGATACTAAGGACAGCTAGTGATAAAACAATCAGAAAAATGCCCAAGAAAAAATATTAATTGAGAACCGTTACTATGAATCAGAAGTTGTTATTTCTAGTAGTATCAAAATAAAAGACTATGTTCTTCAAGATTACATGGACATCATCTGGCAGTGGCATGGTAACAATGTTCCCTGTAACATCAGAAAACGGCGCGTGGCAGTTAGAAACTGCCATGCGGCGTTCTCTTTACATGTGCGTGGCCACGCAGGCGCACAGCCTCTGCCATTAGAAAATGCTGCGTAGAAGTTAGAAACTTCCACGCGGCGTTCTCTCATTATGTGTGCGGCTGCGCGGCCACGCAGCCGCGCAGCTTAGAGGGAACAGTGCATGGTAAGTAAGACTTCCTCCAGAATATATAAACCAGATAAACTTATACTTATTACATGCCATCAAGTCGGTGTTGCTCTTAGTGACAGCATAGATAGATTTATCACCTCACGGCTGGATTACTGCAATGCTCTCTACATGGGGCTACCCTTGAAGAGTGTCCGGCGACTGCAATTGGTGCAAAATGCAGCTGCGCGAGCTGTGGTGGGTGTACCCAGATGCACCCACGTAACACCGATCCTCCGCCAGCTG
The DNA here is from genome assembly GCA_023053685.1 of Diadophis punctatus similis. Taxonomy (NCBI): domain Eukaryota; kingdom Metazoa; phylum Chordata; class Lepidosauria; order Squamata; family Dipsadidae; genus Diadophis; species Diadophis punctatus. Next base: position 214,808,142 of record JALIGW010000002.1, on the reverse strand, counting down.
CATTGGCTGCCCATTAGTCTCCGGATCCAATTTAAGGTGTTGGTCGTTACCTTTAAAGCCCTACATGGCTCAGGGCCAGGTTATCTTCGGGACCGCATCCTGCCGCATACCTCCCTACGACCGGTTAGGTCCCACAGAGTTGGTCTCCTCCAGGTCCCATCGACCAAGCAATGCCGGTTGGTGGGGCCGAGGGGGAGAGCCTTCTCTGTGGGAGCCCCCTCCCTTTGGAACCAGCTCCCTCCAGAGATCAGGACTATCCCCACCCTGCTGGCTTTCCGTAAAGCAATAAAAACTTGGCTCTTCCGGCAGGCGGGGTATGAGTGAAAGTTCTTTTAAAAGATTTATAGTATTTTAATATGTTTTTAAAATTGTTTTTTATTGATTATATTTCTATACCTGCTGTTAGCCGCCCAGAGTCCCCCGGGAGTTGGGCGGCATAGAAATTTTAATAAATAAATAAATAAATAAATTTTATCAAGGAAGATCTGTCCCCAATATTGTCATTCATGTCTTTGAATGGTGCTCTCATCGCCACTGTCACTGAGTCCATCCACCTTGCTCCTGGTTATCCTCTTCTTCTCTTTCTGTCCACTTTCCTACCATTAGAGGCCTTTCCAGAGAACTTGTACAATGTGTCTGAAATAGGATCATTTGAACCTGTCCTTGTGCCTCAAGTGACTGAGTTTGTTTTCTTGGCTACCCATGGTATTCTCAGGAGTCTTTTTCAAAAGTAAAGTGCAAAAATATCTATACTCTTCCGAGTCTGCTTTTTCAATCTCCAACTTTCAAGTGTCACAGGGAAAACTCCTAGTGTTTCTAATACCGACATATCAAGGCATTTGAATGTCTTTTCCGAGGCTTCAATTGACATTTTCTCACCACAGCCAACTCGCCGTCGCCAACTTGCCACAGCCAACTCATCGCGGGACAACTCATCATGGTCAGCTCACCACGGGACAAGTCACTGTGGGAGAAGAGTTACACTAATATCAAAGAAATGATGGAATAGAATAATTAAAGAACAGAGGAAAAAGGAGAGACAAAAAGAAATTTGAATTACAAAAATTAAAATAATTTTTATTTATTTTAAATAATTAAATTGAATTGTTAAATTGTCCTGTCGTGAGTTGTCCTGTAGCAAGTTGGCTGTGGTTAATTGTCCCATTCCATTCCATTTCTTTGATGTTGGTTCATTTATTGTTTGTAGTCAACTCTAAAGGGTAGAAACTATCCACTGCTTCAATAACTTTACTGTCAATACAACCATTAAGTGTTGTACCTCATGATTCTTGACAAATGTATCTTTATGTACACTGAGAGCATATGCACTAAAGACAAATTCCTTGTATGTCCAATCACACTTGGCCAATAAAGAATTCTATTCTATTCTATTCTATTCTATTCTATTCTATTCTATTCTATTCTATTCTATTCTATTTTCTATTCTATTCTATTCTAATTCTAATTCTAAGCTGGTTTCTTTATTGTTATTATTAGTTTGGTCTCTTCAAATTTAATCTTAGTTCCATTTTTCACCCACTGTCATTACTAGAGCTTGTAGATCATTTGCATTTTCAGCTACCAGAGTAATATCATTAGCAAAACACAGGTTACTGAAGTTTCTTCTTCTAATTTTAAAACCACATTCCTTCTTCCAATTCAATGCCTGTGAATATATATTCTGCATATATGTTAAATAAATAAGGAGAGAATGATTTATAATTGCCCCACTCTTTTGCCTATTTGGAGCTAGTCTGTTTTGCCATGATAGGCAGATTTTGACTTCCTGACCTATTTGCATGAGGATAATCAGATATTCTAGGAACAGATCTATATGGAAAACTATAGTTTCTCAGACAACCAGTCCCAAACTATAAATAAATAGCAATTATCTGAATATGGTTCTATCAGTAACTAATTGGTAGTCAGGTGAGCTTTCAGCCCAGGTATTATAAATAAAAAGCCCTACTGAACTATCCAGTAGCTGCAACCTGCGGGAGTTAAATCTTACCAACTCATTCTAATTGACCTCCCACAAAAATCGTATTATTTATAGTCCTGGTTTGAGGTTAGCATAGATCACTGTGGCAAGCTATCCTTGACTGGGGAAGACATTGTCAGTTCCAGATAGTCTTGATACTTTTTAAGGGCACTTTAGTTTTAAGTGAAAGTGAATCCACAAGAAATACCAGCTACATACCAATTTCTGTAAAAATATACAACCCCATCTGGAACCAATACAGTATCCAATTATTAAACTCACTATCACCCTTCCATAGAATTTTGTTCCTATTAGGATTCAACTTGAGCTTATTCAGCTCATCATATCCAAGCATACGTCTATTTCAATGTTTGTAATTTTGCCTGCAAGTCAGTCTCACAAGTTGACAATAACGGATTATACTTCAGATTCTTGGCAGCACTCAGGAGTTTGGAGAGATGAATACACCAAGGACCCACCATTCCACTTCTTTGCTATATCCGAATTAGCTATAACGAAGATTATACAAAGGTTTATATAGACAGATTATACATAAGGTGATTTGAAAGCTATATCTGTGAAGTCTTGATCTTCCTTTTCAACCTATTGCTTTATGTCATCATCAACAAGTGTAACCAGGCAACACACTGTTTATACAGACATTGAAACTGTTCAGAGGTGGGATTCTCATAATTTCCCTACCGGTTCACCCAGCGCGTGCACGCTCGCTTCGGTCATTCATAGGCCTTCCGCGCATGTGCTTTGCTCGCGCACACGGCTTGAAAACGTGGCTTGAAAATGTGTCTTGTGGCTTGAAAACGTGGCTAAATAGGACGGCATAATGCCAGGGCTGGTGGGTGGGGGTAGGCCCACCCGCAGGTCGCTACTACCAGTTCGCCTGAACCAGTCCGAACCGGCTGAATACCACCTCTAAAATTGTTGCTCTTTCTTTATATAGCAAGGGTTTCTTAAAATTATTTAAGAATAATAAGTGGTAAATGTGTATATTGGAAACAAGTACATAGATATGTAGTTGTCCTCAGCTGACATATTTTAGTGATAGTATATTAAACTATATATTTAATTATGGAAGTTGTGTTTTACTTATGATACAGTTATTCAATTATTAGTGAATATTTTTGGTACATTTGATGCCATCTAGGTATTTTCTTCTTGTCCATTCTGGTTAAGAAATATATGTTAATATATGAAAAGTGGTATCTCTCACTTCTGCTCTGTTGCACCTTTTCTGGGCCTAGAAGTGCTATTCTGCCTCAAAAAGAAAGCCCATGTTCTGGTAAACTTGTCACGATTCATCCTGTGACAATTCTACATACCGTTTGTGTGTAATGAATCTCATAATTCATCTGGAGTCTACATCTCCTGTGCAAAAGACTCACTTGTGTTCTAAGGATGCTGGTTTCTTCCTGGCTCTTAAGCAGTGACTTCATAGCTGCCAAAGGCACACAACATTTATTGCTTGCTACCAAGGAAAGTAGGGTTTGATCAAAACTCCTTATCCCATTATCATTCCCCAGAGCCGAGGTTTTACGAGATCAGCAAAGCCCCTTAAACAGCAGAGGCACCTGACTCAGCTGAGTACTTGGAAAATCAGGTCGATAAGAATATGAGGATTATTTTTAAGTGAGATGATATGATAGGAGAGGAGAGTCTGCTGATAAACCTTTTCCTGTACTTTAGAGATAACCATCATATATTGACGCTCAGACATTGATTGTGGGGGATGAGGGGAAAAAAAGACCACTTACAAGAAATAAAGACAATTTAACAGCAAGGCCATGTCATGCCTTGGGGGGGAAGGGGAGGTGGAGATAAATTCCCTGGAACACACTGTTCTCAGAAATCAGATTTGAAAAATCGCATATTCTTGATTATTGCTAGTATCCTGAAAATATTTGGACACATAATCAATTTCCCTGAATCTTCTGACCAATTTTGAAGCCCATCAGGGAAAATTTGGAGAGAGGAGACCATTAATATATAGTGTTCCGGCCAAGCAGATGTTGATTTATTAAAATCCAGCCATAACATTTTCCAAGAACTTCAGTGAAACAAAGGTATAACAGAGAACAATCAATGGCTGCTAATGGTAATAGCACTAGTCATAGACTTATAAAATAAAGACAACTGCAATGGGTTCCTAGGCTTTGAATGCCTGCTAAGCCATGATCTCCAATAGATGATAGCAAGACTAATTTGTCTATCGGGTCTGACATGGTCTCAGATTGCATGCTTTCTTCCTCAGCTGTCCGATGGTCTTCTACACTATACAGTATCCTGTACATTTCCCAGAACCGTGGAACTGGGTTGGTATCCAAGTAAAACAAATAAAAAAAGAAACAAAACTAGTCAACTAGTTCACTAGAAATGCATACCTAAGTAGGGCTAGACCTGAATTAGGGGTAAGTAAATGCAAGATGAAAAATAGGCTTTCTATAGCTCTTGAAATGTTATTTTGCTATTATCGCATTTTAAACAGGATTGCGTTCCAATCTATCAGATTTTTCAGTTCTAAATTAGACATGCAAATGAAATGTTCTAAGATATCAGCATCTATTATCTTTTGTTGTTGCTATTCAGAGTTGGCAAAGAGATGTAGAGCTGGAAACAGTTCTATCGGATTGTAATTTTCTGGAATTCATAACGTGGAAGTACTTTTAGGCAATTTGAGTTCATAAAACTTTTCAAGAATTAGATATACCAATAAAATGCAGTGTACAATATAAAAGATATTGGGCTTTCATAGGCATCATATTCCCATTCTGCAATTTCATAATCAGGACCCCTCTCCCCCTTCTCCCAATTGTTTTTAATTTAAAAACAGTGACATATCCAGCGACAAATTTAAGAGTGCTTTGCTGGTACACTACATTTTTGAAAATGTTTACATTTTGAGGAAAAATGAAAAACCAGACTGCTTCCGAAAAAGCACTCTACTCTCTGCTTTTATCTAATTACATTTTATGGTGTGCATTTTTTCTCATTTGGAAAAAGTGCTTGCTGTCAATATGAAAGCATTCTTATTTCTTTGAAGCAGAGCTCGCTGTGTCCAGACACAAGCCTTATTACTTATTATTATCAGTAATATGTATTCTTGCCCCCCATACACACACACACTTCTTTATAGTGTTACTAAGCAGCCATTCTGGGGCCATTGAAGAAATTAACTAATTAGTCTGCTGGTCAGCAGGTAACAGTTGAGTCATTATGTAAATTAAATATCAATTACCTTTTACGTGCTCATACAAAATCCCCGTTAGATTGTAAAAGCAGAAAGCAAAATACCTGCCATTAATAGCAGCAGTAGGGAAATATATGGTGAGAATTTTATACTGTTGCCATAATCTTTCCTTATTATTGCTGTAGCACTTGAGCATACATCTACATGCAGGCTGTTTCCGATGAGCTTCTATGAAAAATCTAGAACAATTCTTATTTAAATTCAGTAATTGTCTTGGAGTTTCTTCAGTTAACCTTAAGAAAAGGCTAATTGTATTAATAATCATAATACTATCAATCCAAAAATCCCAATGAGAAATTAAATCTTTCTCTGCATCTGGACAAGGAGTTTCCATGCTAGAAACCATTTTGGTGCATGTCTGTCTGTCTGTCTGCCTGCCTGTCTTGCCTTCAAGTCATTTTTGACCTGGACAAGTCCCTACAGTTTTCTTAGCAAGTGTTATAAGGAAATATCCTTTTAGGTTCAGTTCCAAGTGGGGAAAAAGACACTGGATTCATGAAGGTTGCTTGGAAGGAGGGTTTAATGGTGGACAGGAGCACATGGCAGGAGCCCCTGTACAGAAAAGGTAACTTACATGGTTGTGTGGTGAAGAGAAAAAAGAGATATATATATATTGAGTTCCTGGTTTTTATAGTGTAAGTTGGGTCCCACCTCTTAGATTTCCTTTTCCTGTATAGAAATGTATCCCATTGGCTCTCAGACCCCCCAGGGGCATGCTGGGGTGGCTCTTGGCTTTGTCTAATCCAGCTTTGGCTGAAATGGAAGGGCCTTGGGCAAATCCTATTGTGATTTTGTCATGCAAAAGACTTTCAGCCAGGTGAGAGGAATATGTGAGCTTAGCAGGGGTGGGGGTTTCCAAGAGGAGTCTTTTGTTTGTTTAAAAGCATGTTTCCAGATATGTTCCACAGAATATTTCCTACATTTTAATATCTCCTAGGATATCTCATTTCCCAGGAGAGGGGTGGGTGCTAACTTCCTACAATCCCTCATTTTTTTTTCAAAACATGTGAGTGCAACACATGTTTTGACACAAGCTTCAAATTGATCAGGTCAGGGAGATTTTATGGGTGCTTTCAATTTTCTCTGATGCAGAGGGGAAGACGTTGAAAGAGGCAGTTGAAAGAGGCAGCAGAAGGATTCCTTCAGTGGCTCCCAAAAGGAGAGCTTTCAATCATGATGGTCAATGGCCAGGGCAAAAGTTCTGGAAATAAATTTACAGTATCCAATTTTCCATGCCAATTATGTTCAGAGGTTTGATAACACTTTCGATGAGCTCCCAGACAGGTTTCAAGCAAGCACAGGCCCCACAATATTCCCACAGCCATGGTTTACCTTGAAATCACAGGCTGCCCATTTCCAAGGGATGGTTCTTGAATCTGCCCTAGCTCTTACTTTAGTGCATCTAGGATTTGTGAGTCTAAATTGAAATTAGCCAGTGTGCAATCTAGGCTTTTTTTTTTTTTTTTTTTTTTTTTAGAATGAGCCCTGGGACTCTTACTCCTGAGACCACCAGTGCAAAATACCCTGCTTTACTGGGCAGCAGTCAGGCCTTGGGTTTTCGAAGATCCTTTCTGCTAGCTCTTCAAGTGGGGAAATTGCCTGAGGGGACCTGTCCCCTTCCCCCATGGAATTAGCAGGGAGATATGACTGCCTGGGCTTTAATGCCACAAAGCAGGAGTCAAAACAACAACAACAAAAAACAGCAAGCTAAAAGCAGCTTTGGGTGGAGGTAGGTGGAAAAAGGATAACCTCAGTCTAATTCTGAATGGCGTGTCTCTGTGTGTTTGTGTATGCAGCTACAAATTTACCTCCCACTAGACAGAAATCTAAAGTGTACAGAACTCACTGTGGTAACCACTCCCAATACAATTCTTACATGAGTACATTAAACTGATTACAATATAGATGAGACAAGAAAGAGAAACGTTACAATGAATTTCAGTGAATGAAGCAAGGAAAGAAAGAAAACAAAGAAAAAAAAACTTTACAATGAATTTCTGTGACTGAAGCAAAGAAAGAAAAACTTTACAATGAATTTCTGTGACTGAAGCAAAGAAAGAAAGAAAAACTTTACAATGAATTTCTGTGACTGAAGCAAAGAAAGAAAGAAAAACTTTACAATGAAGTTCCCCCCTCCCCCCTAGTCTTTTCAGCTGTCTTCTGAGGATTGAAAATAGATGTTTGGTCTTTATTTGTCCATCTCAGGGTCCTTTCATTCATGTCTGCTGGGTGGCCTTAGGTTTTGGTGGTAAGGCTGGTCAGTCAGGCTTGGAAAGATCTGCTCCACTCTGGTTGATGTGATGTCTAGAGGACTAGATTCAAACCCACTTCTGGCTCAAATGGATGGAATGTCTTTACTGGAGGCAGTGTCTGAGCCCATTTGCTCTGCTTCCATAGGCTTCAGGATCATATGTGCAGGGCTGAAAGACATAAGAACAGGGTCCCTTCCCCCTTTTGCTGGTAATTCTACCACGAGAGGCATTGTAAAAGGATTAGAGATTGGGGGGGGTAGATAGCTTGCAGGCAGGGTTTGAGGAAAGCAATCAACACATCAGTATCGCAGTTAAATCAATTATAACAAAATGGAGACATCACCAGGGGAAAAAAATGAACAGACATTTCCATCTTAGCAGAGAATTGGCATCCATTAAACATCACAGAAGAGCAATATTAAAACTGTTTGCATGTACATACAGTAAATGTAAAAATGAAATTTTCCTGTAAATTAACTTAAAACATTGTCCCTTAAATTTTGGCTTTTCTTAAAAACACCGAGAGGAATAGGAAAATTGAACTCTGTTCCTTGTCCCAGATCAGGTTGGCCAGTCCTAACTGGGCAAAGACATTTTCCTTTCTTTTCAGTGCTTTTAATTTTCTAACAATTTGAAATTCATATCTCTAGGAAACAGAGATATTTTACAGTTGCAATTACCTCGAGTGCGCACAAGACAAGACAAAGACGTACACAGACACAAAAACATGGACAAAGAGGATGACAGGACACACACACAAGTCCTTCCTGCCATAAATCTCAGTTAAAATTAGGGAAGGCACAAGTCTTAACAAACAAACCACGTGGTTACATATAAGAGAGAGAAGAAAAGAGAGAGAGAAGAAACAACAAACACCTCAACATTTTTCCTTTTCTGTTTTCTTAAGTACCTTTATTTAGCCAAATTGGCTGTTTTGTTTTGTTTTGTTTCTCTGTGTCATCCCTCAGCAAAGCCCATTTTCTACACAAGTTTCCTGCTTTTACTTTTTTTTGCACATTCCTGTCATACAGATATATTCCTGGCGTCCCAGGTTCCAAGCCCACACAAGGGTCTCCGCCACCCACGAACTAGAGCTTCCCATGATCCTTTAAATGTAAGGTTCACTTTGGCTTAGCTAGTGACGCGCTCAACAGTTTCAGAGACTAAAAAAACTCTGGGAAGGACTTCCGATTCTCTCGTAGAAGTAAGGCCCCCTTCCTGTAGGGAATCTCTCTAGGTTTATCAGATCCAAAAAGGGGATCTGCGAGGACTAGCCGCCCCTGTACAGCTAGTACTAGGACCTCCACACTCACGGGCTTCACATTTAGAACTGAAAATTCTGGGGTTTGCTTTTGGGATGTGCACATAAAAACGACAACAACAACAACAAAATTTGCTTTCCCACCCTTCAATCACATACATACACACACACACACACAGACATTCTTCCTCCTTCCCTAACAGAAGGTCCTGTGCTCTGTAAACGCTAAACAGAACTTACACAAATCAAAACAGAGAAAGAGAAGACATTGACACATAGGCTGGTAGATGAGAAAGAAACTCTATACTACCAAATGAGGATAAACAAAAATAATTCAATATTATGAAAAGCTGTATGAGCAAGAAGTTTCAGAAAAATAAAATTAAAGAATATTTGGAAAAAATGGAATTGCCTAAAGTACCAGAAAAGGACAAAAACTATTAAATGAATGAATATCAATGATGGAATTATCAGAAGCAGATCAAGAGACAAAAGAACAACCAAACACCAGGACCAGGTGGGCCAGTGGCAGAATTTTACAAAGATTTTACATAATGAGGTATTGATTGATGTAAAAGGTACCACATTCCTGAATGGGAGCAAATATTACTTTGATTCCAAAATATAAGATTCAGATTTAATGCAGATAAAACTATAGGCCCATCTCTTCACTGAATGCTGACTATAAAATATATACTTCAATAATGGCAGCAAACTAAAAGGTTCCTAAATGAATTTATACATTCAGCTCTCTTAAGCTATTTCTAAGAGACAGATTAAAAACAAAATGAGAATGATTTTAAATACATTAAAAAAGGCACAAGAAAAGGATGCTATTGATTTTGATACTGGAAGTGCTAAATATAAATATTATGGCAGACACAGAAATTAAAGGCATGGAAACTTTGAAAACTAATTTTGCACCAAGTGAGAAATAAAATATGTTAATAACCAACCTTATTGACAATTTTGTTGTCCAAAAGGTAGAGAAGAGAACTAGAGGAGATAATTAAGTCCATACTTGACTTAATACTTACAAACAAAGAAGAAGTTGTAGAAGGATTTGAAACTGCATCATTAACATAACAAAAACGATTCAACACAATTGAACACACTAAAGTCTTAGATTTTAAAATAAAGCTGACCTTAATAAACTCAAGAGAAACTTGAGAAAGATTCCTTGGATGAAAGTCCTAAAGGAAAGAAGCAACTCAAGAAGCTTTGTAAACTCTGAAAAAACTTGATTATAAAAGCCAATTGCACAAAAGCAATCAGGAAAAAAAAACCAGAAATCCAAGAAACCCCAGCATGGCTGCACAAAGACCTCACTGACAAATTGAATGAATGAAGGACAGATACAAAAATGGAAAGAGGGACACATAACTAAGGGAGTATCAGCAGATAGCAAGAATCTGTAAAGAAAAATCAGGAAACAAAGCCTTGACTGAACAAAAACTTGCAACAAAGGTGAAAGATAATATAAAAGATTCTTCCAATACATAAAAAAACAAGAAAAAAATCAAGGAAACAGTTGGACCACTAAGGAGAGAAGGCAACACAGAGAAAGCCATGAGTTGCTTAACTCATTCTTTGCATGTCTTCTTGCAAAAAAAGAAATGCAACCCAACTAACCAGAAATATAACTGGAAAGGAAAAATAAAACAGACTGTAAACTAAAGTTAAAATAAGCAAAAACAGTAAGAGAACACCAGGTCCCAGAGTCCTAAAGGAGCTGGTAAATGAAATCTCAGAACCACTGCACATCTTGAAAAAAAAATCTTGGGACACGGGGACCACCTGAGAAACTGGGAAAAAGCTAATGTGGTTCCCATCTTCAAAAAGAAAGAGAGAAAAAAAAAACAACAAAATTCTGAGCCCTATCTAAATTGGTGCAACAAATTAAAACAGATTTGGAGAAGTGGAAAAGAACCACCATAAAATGAGTATCCTGCAATGGCTAGCAGACAAAACAGGGCTGGGGGGGGGGGAGAAGGGGGGGAAGGGGGGGGAAGGAAATATCAAAGGATTTAGGAAGATACATTAACTTGGTTAAACAAAAAGCATGATTATTTTTTCCCTAAAATGATTTGTACCCAGACAACACACTATTCAATTGAAATTGGAATTTACATATGCCATAAAGTATAATTAAAAAGCAAAAATTACCCCCCACACACATGCACACATGCAAACACACATTTCCCAGTTTTCTATGGTTTAAAGTAAAATTTAGAGGTAGGTACTCACCTTCTTTCCAAGCAGCCCTTGAATCAAAACCCCTTTAAAACCTACTTCCCAATGGCCAAGGCCTAATAAATTTATTTAGGCCAGGATCATTGAAGAGGTTACTTGGAATCCATCTGGCTCGCCAATTGTTATAAGGAAATATCCTTTTAGGTTCAGTTCCAAGTGGGGAAAAAGACACTGGATTCATGAAGGTTGCTTGGAAGGAAGGTTTAATGGTGGACAGGAGCACATGGCAGGAGCCCCTGTACAGAAAAGGTAACTTACATGGTTGTGTGGTGAAGAGAAAAAAGAGAGAGAGAGATATTGAGTTCCTGGTTTTTATAGTGTAAGTTGGGTCCCACCTCTTAGATTTCCTTTTCCTGTATAGAAATGTATCCCATTGGCTCTCAGACCCCCCAGGGGCATGCTGGGGTGGCTCTTGGCTTTTGTCTAATCCAGCTTTGGCTGAAATGGAAGGGCCTTGGGCTAATCCTATTGTGATTTTGTCATGCAAAAGACTTTCAGCCAGGTGAGAGGAATATGTGAGCTTAGCAGGGGTGGGGGTTTCCAAGAGGAGTCTTTTGTTTGTTTAAAAGCATGTTTCCAGATATGTTCCACAGAATATTTCCTACATTTTAATATCTCCTAGGATATCTCATTTCCCAGGAGAGGGGTGGGTGCTAACTTCCTACACAAGGTTTTTCAGAACTGGTTTGTCCTTGCCCGCTTCTTAGGACTAAAAGAGAGTGACTGGCCTAAGGTCACCTAGTTAGGTTTGTGCCTATGAGAGGACTAGAATCCTCGACTCACATCCATAATTCAGCCTGGAGTTATTAAGCATCGCAGGACTGGATTTGAAAATATGACTGGGTTTTTTGTGATGTTTGTTAAGCAGCCATGGTGACCATTAAGCAAATCCATTTTCCTCAGTAGGTGTTTTTTGCTGGAAACCAGAAGTAAATGCCAGAACCTGCAAAAACTATTGCAAATTGTGGTCACATGACCTCAAGACATTGCAAATGGCCATAAAGGTAAGTCAGTTGCCAAGTGCCCAAAATGTGATCACATGACCATGGGGTGTGTGAGAGGCCATCATAACTCCAAAAGTAGGTCATAAGAGAGCTCTAGGAAGATCTCTCATAGCTCATTAAGCAACCAGTCATAAATTGAGGACTATCAGTTCTTATTTTTCATTCCCACTAAAAAAGAATGTAATAGACAATGTTAGTAAAGCAACCAATAAGAAAAGCAGACAAGAAGGGGAGAGGAAAGGCCCCTTGTTACACATACACGCACACACACTCCTTCTGCCCTGGCCAGAATGAACCCAACAAGTTTTAAGAAAAGGACTAGATTGTTCCCAATTACTCATAGCATAGTTCTATGTATAACTTGTACTTTTTGCTATTATTTGCTATGTGCACACAGGCTGCTATAAACTACCCTTTTTAAAAAGAAAATAATTGAATTGAAAGGATTCTCTTCTCAGCACTTTGTACCCAAAATAGCTTTATGTGAAGAGTGGATAGTGCCCATTTTTCTGATTCTTTATATCTTTGAATGTACAGTAGTGGCCAAAATTGTGGAAACGTTTTGGGGAAAGTGTATTTTTGAGGTTTGATGGCTAATAACATCACTTTTTTGGGGGGGGGGAGTTTCAAGATAATGATATTCCACTGCTGGAATGGTCTCGGAATAGCCCAGACCTTAACCCAATTGATAATCTATGGAGCCCACTAAAGAAACTTGTTAATCAGAAGCGACCCAGCAATAAAACCCAGTTATAACAGATTAACAGAGTTGGAAGGGACCTTGCAGGTCATCTAGTCCAACCCCCTGCCCAAGCAGGAGACCCTACATCTGCCTTTACCTAGGATTGAACTCACAACCTCCTGATTGTGAGCCAAGAGCTCCACTTCTAGGCCACAGCAGAGTAGAAGCAATCATTCAATCTTCAATAGTTTCACATTATAACAGCTGCAGAACTAAAAGACCTGGTTCACTCTATGGCAGTGATGGTGAACCTTTTTTTCCTCAGGTGCTGAAATAGTGCACGTGCGCGCTATTGCACTCACGTGCATGCCCACACCCATAATTCAAAGCCCCTCACTTGCCCCACCCTCCTGCACATGCATGCGTGACCTCCCCCCACTCCCTCATTTCCCGACTTCCAGTGGGCCCAGTGGGCCTATTTTTGCCCTCCCCAGGCTCCAGAGGCTTTCTTGGAGCTTGTGGAGGGCAAAAACGCTCCCCCTGCCACCCTGGAGGCCCTCCGGAGGCCGAAATCGCCCTCCCAGAGCCTCCACGTGAGCCAAAAATCAGCTGGCGGGCACGCACATGGAGCTGAGCTAGGGCAATGGCTCGCGTGCCGGCAGATATGGCTCCGCGTGCCACCTGTGGCACCCGTGCCATAGGTTCGCCATCACTGCTCTATGGGAAGACGTTGTAAGGTTGTACTTCATGCTAAAGGTTACCCAACTAAGTATTAACTGACGTGGTGATAATTTTTGTATATCTAGTTTTTCTATGGCAATAATTTTTGTATATCTTGTTTCACTTTTCTTCTTTATAACTGCTATTCTAATAGCAAATCCTTCATAAAAGTTATTGCATTACATTCTTGATTAAATTATCTTTCAAGTGATATATAATTTTATGGTACTACTCCCCAAAAAAGTGGTGTTATTAGCTAGTTTTAGAAAATACACTTTTCCCCAAAAGTTTCCACAATTTTGGCCACTACTGTATTTGTTGAGCCAGCAAAATCCATCCTCAACAGCTTGCTTCTATCTGAGCCTTAGGATATTTTTCCTCTGAAAGATAAGTGAAAGTCCTCTTGATTAAAGAGAAAAAAAATCTAATCTACAGCAGATTAACTGAAAGTTTAAGATGCTATCTTCTCAAACATAGCCTTTATTGAAACAGTTCAAAGAGTTGTTATCAACCAGAAGGAATAATAGAAAATCAACCCACAGAATCTTTCTGCAGCTTCATTTTATAATGATGAGTGTGTTGGTATCATAAGTGTGAGATTCACAGGTGAATGAATACACGGCCTAATATTGTTCAAACAAAAAAATTATATTTCTCCACCACAGAATTAGATCTGATAGACAGAGCGCCTGAAGAACTATGGACGGAGGTTCGCAACATTGTACAAGAGGTAGCAACTAAAACCATCCCAAAGAAAAAGAAATGCAAGAAAGCAAAATGGCTGTCTGGGGAAGCTTTCCAAATAGCTGAGGAAAGAAAGGAAGCAAAAGGCAAGGGAGAAAGAGAAAGATACACCCAATTGAATGCAGAATTCCAGACAATAGCTAGAAGAGATAAGAATGCCTTCTTAAATGAACAGTGCAAAGAAATAGAAGAAAACAATAGAATAGGGAGGACCAGAGATCTCTTCAAGAAAATTGGAGATATGAAGGGAATGTTTCATGCACAGATGGGTATGATAAAGGACCAAAATGGCAGGGACCTAACAGAGGCAGAAGAGATTAAGAAGAGGTGGCAAAATTACACAGAAGAACTATACAAAAATGAGCTTAACGTCCCTGATAACCACGATGGGGTGGTCACTGACCTGGAGCCAGACATCCTAGAATGTGAAGTCAAATAGGCCTAAGGAAATCTGAGCAACAACAAAGCAAGTGGAGGTGACAGTATCCCAGCTGAGCTATTCAAAATCTTAAAAGACGATGCAGTAAAAGTGCTTCTCTTAATTTGCCAGCAAATTTGGAAAACTCAACAGTGGCCACAGGATTGGAAAAGGTCAGTTTACATTCCAATTCCAAAGAAAGGCAATGTCAAAGAATGTTCAAACTATCGCACCATTGCACTCATTTCACATGCTAGTAAAATTATGCTTAAAATCCTACAAGCTAGGCTCCAGCAGTATGTGGATCGAGAACTACCAGAAGTACAGGCAGGATTTCGAAGAGGCAGGGGAATTAGAGATCAAATTGCCAACATATGCTGGATCATGGAGAAAGTGAGGGAGTTCCAGAAAAACATTTACTTCTGCTTAATTGACTATGCTAAAGCCTTTGATTGTGTGGATCACATCTGTCTGCTTGCTGCTAATAAAAGTGTGTGTAATCAAGGCTATGGTTTTCCCAGTTGCAATGTATGGCTGTGAAAGTTGGACCATAAGGAAGGCTAAACACCAAAGAATTGAGGCCTTTGAACTATGGTGCTGGAGAAGACTCCTGCGAGTCCCTTGGACTGCAAGGCGATCAAACCGGTCAGTCCTAGAGGAGATCAACCCTGACTGCTCTTTAGAAGGCCAGATCCTGAAGATGAAACTCAAATACTTTGGCCACCTAATGAGAAGGAAGGACTCACTGGAGAAGAGCCTAATGCTGGGAAAGATTGAGGGCATAAGAAGAATGGGACAACAGAGAATGAGGTGGCTGGATGGAGTCACTGAAGCAGTCGGTGTGAGCTTAAAAGGACTCCAGAGAATGGTAGAGGACAGGAAGGCCTGGAGAAACATTGTTCATGGGGTAGCGATGGGTTGGACACGACTTCGCAACTAACAACACCACCACAGAACAGGTAACACGAATGAGAATAAAATAGAGAACATATTAACTAAAACCTCATTAAACTATTTTGGATCAACACATTGCTTTTATTGTAGCAACATCAAATCAGCTTTTAAGGGTGTCTGCAAGAAATATCAGAAAAATCAGGATGGCACACATATCAATGTAATCAAAACTTTGCCTGTATCCACCATGAAGACTGTCTCTTTCTCATTGTCATCATCAGCCATTCAGTCATGTCCGACCCTCAGCCACTCTATGGATCAGCTCTCTCCATGCCTCTCTGTCTTGCATTGTGTCCTTCAGATCCACCATGGTCATCCCAGTGTCATCCTTTATAGTGCCCAACCAGTGGGTACTAGGATGGCCCTTTCTCCTTTTTCCACTGATCACTTTCAGCATGTTTGACTTTTCAAGTGAGTCAGCTCTCATGACATGGCCAAAGTATGACAGCCTCTGCTTGGTGATCTTGGCTTTGAGTGGATATTTTTGCTGCGGTTCAGTCTATCTCTCCTATTGTCACCAAATTATTGAGCCAAGTACATTTCTCAACTTAAGGCCATGAAGACATAGACTATTTTCTGAAGGTTGAAAAAAGACCCAATAAACATCAAACTTGCACCAGCCTCCAACTCTGTTCAATCTGCAGAGGAACTCCACCATCTCTTTGTCTATTGCAAAGTCAGCTGGATCCCGTGCAGCTAACTTTTCTTTTGGCAAACTGGAAAATGAAAAAGATGGCTGTGTCATGGTTGACTGAAGACACCTCTGCAAACAATTGGAGATGGCAACAGCCATAGTGAATAAAACACCAGCAAGCAGACAGATCCTTCAAATTTATCTTGGGGGGAAAAGGAGAGATTGGGAGTACTCTGAATGGCAGCTCCTCATGAAGATGTATAAAACAATGGTCTCTTGTGGATTTGAGCACCAGGAGATGAGGGACACAATACCTTTGCTTTTAGCAATGGCAGACCTTTTGATAAGCATATAAAGACAGTCATTTATTTTCAGATCACTTTTGGAAATGTTCAGTTTAACTGCTTTACAGCTGTTAGAAACCTTCAAAACCTTCAGCTTAATTTGACACCTGGTGAGTTTTACTTTTTTCTGATTTAAATTTTTTTAAATAAGAGTCTCAAACACTTAAAAATAATATACAATTGGCAAAACCCGGGGGCGGGATTTTAATTTAAGAAACTTTTAAATGGATTGGGAGACCAGAGAGATTTTAAAATGTTGGGTATGTTTGCTACAAGTCTAAAAAAAAGCAAATATATAATTAAATAATATACTCATAGGAAATGGTTGAAAAGGAACTAAATCCATATTAGGAACTGAGGTTTGATGAAAGTTACAAATGGAACTAGGGGAACCCAAAGGACCAGGCAGAAAAAAGTTAAAATGGCTAAGTGATTATAACTTGTTCTTATCTTAACTAATACGTCAGAAAGGATACAGATTTCAATGGATAAACTTCTAATTTTTTTATAAAAAAAACTTCTACCTAACATAGACATTATAGAATTTAAAGGCAAGGAAGACAACAAAATTGAAATTACCAAAGCGGGAATACAAAAGACAAATTAAGAAAAGGATCTGGATGTAGAACACCTGCGACAAGAAATCATGGCTGAGGTCTCTTTATGGAATTTACAAAGTAGGCTAGTGAAAGCTTTGAAGACTCCTTTTAAATGCCAAAGAGTGATGAAAGATTAAATACTGCAGTGCCATAGGAAAGATTTAAAGATCAAGATTGTGCAGAACAAAAAGAAGGAATGTAAAGTTGGACTATTTGACCAGGGTTAAACTATTTGTTGGATATTTCTGATACCGGTACTTCTAATGGAAATTTTCTGCACTAGAATTGAAAAGATGATGATTTCTGGATTGTGTATCTATCAATAAAAATCAGGCTATGGAGAGAAAGCTTTGTTTTTATTTGTAACTTTAAAGGAGGGTGAAAAGCTAGTATATTAGCTTATGCTCAGTATGATGAAGATTGGAAGCTATTTTTTAATTATGTATTGTCTTTGTTATCTTTTTCTCTTCTTCTCTCTTTACTCTGCACTTTCTGACTTTACCTTTCTCTCTTTTTTATTTTAGTTAGTTCATATCAGTTTTAACTATGTTTAGTAGGAGCTATGATGGTGCAGGGGTTAGAATGCAGTATTGCAGGCTAACTCTATCCACTGCCAGTTCAATCCTGATGGGGCTCAAGGTTGACTCAGCCTTCCATCCTTTCGAGGTCAGTAAAATGAGGATCCAGATTGTTGGGGACAATATGCTGACACTGTAAATCACTCAGAGAGTGCTGTAAAGCACTATGAAGTGGTATATAAGTTTAAGTGCTATTGTTTTAATAAATTTTAATAAAATTATTTTTTTTAAAGGAAAATGAAAAAGATGGTATAGACTGTAACTTTTTCTGTAATTGAGGTTATAAAAGCTTTATAAAGACTGAAAAAGTCCAAAACCTTGTTCCAAACAATTAAGGGGGAAAATATTATATGTTCTGATCAACTATCACATTTTTGACAAACCTGAACTGAAATAATGCCAACAGCCAATACAATCTGTCCAGACAAATCAATGGATGAATGACCATCTTTCATTTAAGATTTATGATGGTCAGTCAAGTATTGATTTTCCATCACAGATGGCATTTCTTTCTTCTCTTTGACAATGTATCTACTGCTATCACTATTTTGTGTTTTGTTCTTTGTTCTTTTTCTTTTACTAATTAAAGAGCAATAGAGAGAGGGAGGGAGGGAGGGAGGGAGGGAGGGAGGAAGAGAAGAAAGAGAGAGAGAGAGAAGGAAGGAAGGAGAGAGAGAGAGAGAGAGAAAGAAAGAAAGAAAGAAAGAAAGAAAGAAAGAAAGAAAGAAAGAAAGAAAGAAAGAAAGAAAGAAAGAAAGAAAGAAAGAAAGAAAGAAAGAAAGAAAGAAAGAAAGAAAATAGATGGCAGAAATTAGAAGTGGACTATTTCTACCAAAAAAATATAATGAAATCTACTGATTTAAAATATAAAATAGACTATCTTCTTAGCCATACTCTGAAAATGTACAAATATCAATATTTCTTTTAAAATCCATCGCTTTATATTAAAGGGACATAAATATTTAGAACAAAGAAGACATTATGTCTACAGGCTCCTCAAAATGTAGCTTGCTCATAATTAAACCACGAGCTTTCTACTCAAAGTATACTTTTGTAGAAAAAGATCATTTTTCATTTTGAGTCAGGCACTGCCTTGATTATATTGTGCCAAATTGTGGATTAATGCTAATATTGAAGTCATAGTCTACTATATGCTAATACATGCATCATAGTTTACAAACCAGAATAGCTGGATTGACAACGGTAAGCCAATTTCAGGAATACCTGTAAATGCCTGAATACCTGTAACCTTAGGAAAGGTAGGAAACAGCATGTTAAGTGTCAGTTTATAGGTCACTCCTGTGTTTTTTCACTACAAAAAGCATGAAATGACATCACCACACTGCAAGGTTTCATCATTCTATTAGCATCTTCCCATGAAACATAGGAACAGAAGAAGTGCCAATATCATGCATGAGAAATCTGCAGAGAAGGGAGTCTGTGCTGTCCACAAATTAACTTTTTAGAATTCATTCTATTCTATTCTATTCTATTCTATTCTATTCTATTCTATTCTATTCTATTCTATTCTATTCTTTTTGGGGAACCACTGATATCACAAGAACCAATTTGGTGTAGTGGTTAAAATATCAGGCTACAAACTGGGAAACCATGAATTCCAGTCCCCACCATAGGTATAAATCCAAGTGGATGACTTTGGGCCAGTCACTCTCTCCAGCTCCGGGAAGAAAGCAAGGGCAAACTACTTTCAAAAACCTTATTAAGAAAACTGCAGGGACTTGTCCAGGCAATCACCAGGAGTCAACACTAATTTGAAGGCACACACATCACATTGATATCATGCTGTAGAAAGTTAGCACCCACCCCTCTCCTAGAAGAATGAAATATTTTGAGAAATATTAAAAAGGCAGAATATTGCGAGGGTGAGTCAAAACGTAATGCCATTTTCTTTAGGACAGGTATAATTACCAACACAGGAACATGTAGCATACATCAAAATGAAGCTGGTCCTCTGTGGATCACATCCTTACTTCTCAACATAGTCACCGTTTCTCTCAATAGCAATGTTCCACCTTCGAATGAGAGCATGTATCCCTGCCTCGTAAAATTTTGTTGACTGTTCTTTGAGCCACTTCTTCACTGCAGTTTTCACTTCCTCGTCACTGGAATAATATTTGCCTCTCAAACCCTCTTTCATGGGGCTTCAGACTATCATCTCTTCGGCCCCATGAAAGAGGGTTTGAGAGGCAAACATTATTCCAGTGTTGAGGAAGTGAAAACTGCAGTGAAGAAGTGGCTCAAAGAACAGTCAACAAAATTTTACGAGGCAGGGATACATGCTCTCATTCGAAGGTGGAACATTGCTATTGAGAGAAACGGTGACTATGTTGAGAAGTAGGGATGTGATCCACAGAGGACCAGCTTCATTTTGATGTATGCTACATGTTCCTGTGTTGGTAATTATACCTGTCCTAAAGAAAATGGCATTACATTTTGACTCATCCTCGTATTATTTCCCTGGATGAGAAATGGAGAAACATGTTTTTAGAGGGTGAAAGCAGCCCCCACCTTTCTTAATAGCCCTCAGCAGATGCCAGCACTTATTGAGAACTAGATAGCTCTATTCATAAGCAAATAGCCATCATCCAAGGTCCAACACAAGAAAAAGCCATTAAGCCATAATAAGAATTGCCCAACACACTTTCAGAACACAAGCCCCTTCATTGCATCATCTCAGTTGCACCACCCCCAGCAAACTTCAACCAAACCTGGGAGCTCAGACAACCTATATAGCCAGCTATGACCCCTACATAACCCCTGACAACAGCCAATAGAATACATGTTCTTGCACAGGAACAGGAAGCTCAAGTGCAAAGCCCAAGAGAAGGTATAACCCTCCCATGTGGTCAACTCCATGTGGTCAGCTGCACAGAACCACAAACGTGGTTCTGTTCATCAATAAATGGACCCTCTTTCCAATCAGCCTCCATCCCCCATTTTGTCTCCAGTGCCTTTCTCCCGGCTTGGAATTGAACCAGATGGATATTTCTTCCCACAATGCCTTATCATGTCCTCTTAATATGCCAACATCCTTGCTAAGCCATGTCTGCAGATGTGCTCATGAGTGAGGTTTACAGAGAAATGAAAACATCTGGGAACTCTTCAAAAGAAACCAAAACAGATGTGTACATTTTATTCTTTCCTTGTTAGTAACATTATTCTTATCACCACAACTTCCTAGTATGATAAAAAAGGGGGGCAATTATGGAGTGTGTCCCATTAATAAAAAAAACCTGAGGGATAATTGGTTTCATACAGAGTCCCAATCTTCCATATAAACCTAGAAAGCGTAGCTGTGCTCTATATGTGTGTCTTAAAGTTTTTTCATCTGAGACTTTATCCTACAGCCACATCTTTTATTCAATTCCTGACCTAACAATGAATAATCCTTTTCATAAAAAAGCATCTCACCTAATGATTCATGAAATCCGAAAATGAAAGGCCTAAGGAGCAAACAATAGTTGCTTTCAGTCCTTGCTGGATGGCTCTCTAAATACAATAGCACCACAGGATTTTGGTAATAGCTTTTTTTTTTAAATCTAAAGGAAATCTGCTGCATATCATGATAGAAAATCTCTTTGCATTGTGCTAAGAAATTGAAGCTGGGCAAAATGTAAGCCCCTTCTAGCCTATGAACTCAAGAATATTAAGCTAAATTTACTCATGATTTAAGATCAACTTTTTTTAGTTTCTCTCCTATAGATTTTCCAACAGAATGTTTGTGTTATTGAAATAACTGTTAAAATTTTGCAGTAAGCGATATAATACCTAAGGGATATGAAAAAGATAATGTTTTTGTTTATCCTCCATGCAATCATTTTTTCCTATTCCTTTCAGTTATGAATTTATACATCTGCAGCTCAATATTATCTTTGATTTGTTTTCTGAAATGTTTCAATCTCAGTTATCTGGCATTTTCTCATCTCTTGGCCAAATTATATAGTTGTGTGTATGAGTGCAAATCAACCCCACCGTAGAATAAATATGTTTAGCTACGTATTAGCACAGGGTAAAGTAGTGTAGAACTGGGGAAGGAGCTGTGGCAGGAAATAAAATAAATAAGATTAAGAACAGTTCTATCTTCTTCTTTTTCTCCCTCTAACTGTGAATTTGGGCAATGAAGCAAAAAGACATAGAGCCAAAATAGGACGCTGGGAACAAAAGGGATAACTGCATGATTCAACAAATCCCAAAGCTGGCATAACTGCAATTTTTCAGAGAGGGAATAAGCAGGGGGAAGCAGCATCCTTAGTAAAAAAAATAAAAGCATAACATGGATGTGGTGTGCTTGGTGGACTGAAGTGCGTTGCTTCACTTGAAGGAATGGCTGTCTGGAACTCTAATGGAGTCAACTTGTGAAAAAGAATGTTTTGTTGAAGATTCCATTTCCTCTGTTCTGTGGTGAAAGTCCCTTTAATTTAATAATATACGTGTGAGAAGTTTTATATCCAAAATTATTTTATTGTTTATGCTGTTCCCATATTCCCTTAAAATAGTGTTTCTCAACCTGGGGGTCGTGACCCCTTTGGGGGTTGAACGACCCTTTCACAGGGGTTGGGAGACTTCGTCCGGATGCCGCCATTTGGGCTCTTTTACCCTCTACGCATGCGCAGAACGCTTTGCGCATGCGCAGAGGGTAAAAGAACCCAAATGGTGACGGTGGGGTGGGGGTTGTGGCGGCAGCGAGGTAGGGCACGGTGGGGTCACAGGGGCGGGTCGCGGCATTAGGAAGGTTGAGAACCACTGCCTTAAAACGTTAACAAAATCCACAATGGTCTGAGATTCAGCGCCTAGATAATTGGCAGTCAAGCTGAAACTAAATTAATCTAGTAAAAATAGCAAATAGGGGGGGAAATCCTTTACCCAAATTTCCTCAAACTCCCAAATAAGTCACCCAGACCTAATCCACATATCAAAGGATAAGGTCTGCAAACACAAATAAAGTTAATTTATGACTCTCAGAAGAACTGGGATTATTCTTCTAACATACAGTACGCATTAAGAAATAACATGTAATATTGGAATTAGAGCACCGCATAATTCTACTTGCAACTCAGTCTTACAATGTTCAAAAGTATACATTATTTTGTCTACTTTAATTTTTTCTAATGGTTATAAAGAAGAAAACTACTGACGATTATATGTCTCTGCCACAAGTTCATCTCTTGATTTCATTTTACATTCCCCTTGACCAAATTATAGTATCTCAGGATACGTTAACAATTTGTGTCTGCTTATTATTTCTCATCTATAAAATGAGAGATGAGAGCTACAAAGATACTTTCAAATACAACCTAAGTCCACACCTATTCCATATTCTTAATAGGGCACATATATCAAAATGATTTTTAAAATCCTCATTAACTTTATCATATCAAACATTACAACGTTGCTTTGAGTGATGGCAGAAAAAGGGGTGGAACTTTGATCTCTTTCATTTTATAAACAGCCAGAGTCTGACATGTGCTGTTCTGACCCAGCTCTCCAAACACAACAATCCCTCTGAAGTTAACCCAAAGTTTCCTTTATTAGGAATGCTGGCAGCCCCGGCAAAAAGGTTCTCTCTCACCGCAGGCTAACAAATCCGTCCAGCCGGAAGATGAATAGTTGTCTGCCACACCTGTTCATCTCGCCCCCTGCCTTTTATCCCCAGAGCTAGGGTGGGGCTTCACTAGCAGCGGTGGCTCTTCCATCCCAAGGATTGGCCCACGGATTTCCACTGCTCTCCTCTCCTCTGCCTTCCGCGCATCCACGCATCAGGCACTGGACCCAGCTGTTCCTTCTCTTCCTCATCATCAACCTCCAGACCTGGGGACTTTTGACTTTCCATCTGAGGGCTGACGGATGGCCCAGGCTCTGCCTCTGTCTCTCTCTCTCTCTCTGCCAGCTCCACTCCCTCTTCCCCCTCGGAGCTCTCAGGTTGCCTTGATACTGACCTTGACTCCCACGCCTCCTCCTCCTCTGATTTGGCTGCTGGAGGGGCCAGCGGCCGACAGGCCACAACATGTGCATTCTCCCAGATTTAACACCTCTGGGGGAAAATAAGGGACCAGAACCACTTTGGATGAACCAAAGTCCAGAGCCTTTACTCCATTCTTTTGGAAGCAGTATTTTATTTATTTACTTTATTGAATTTATATAGAATAGAATGGAGTGGAATGGAATGGAATGGAATGGAATGGAATAGAATAGAATAGAATAGAATAGAATAGAATAGAATAGAATAGAATAGAATTCTTTATTGGCCAAGTGTGATTGGACGCACAAGGAATTTGTCTTTGGTGCATATATGCTGCCCATCTCATGGTTTGAACATCAGCCAAAAGAATTCACATGAAGTCCTACATTAAGGTGACCAGACGTCCCGCTTTTGGCGGGACAGACCCGATTTTAAACCAATTGTCCCGCGTCCCGCATCGTTTCAAAAAAGTCCCGCTTTTTTGAAACGACGCCTTCTGACCGGATGTCTCCCACACAGAAATCTGCGGAACGTGCACAGGCCCGTGTAAAAAAAAAATCAGAGCCGGGATGTTTCTTCACATCAACGCCACTTCCGAGCGAAAGGAAAGGAAGCGCCTCATCCACATTCCTGCCCGCACCTTTTTTTTCCTCTCTTCCTCTCCCCAGGGTGATTTCCGGTGACTTCCAGGGACTCTTTCAGCAGCCGAGCCAGGCCCCGCCCAGCTTCCTCCCCGCCTCCCACGTGTCATTCACTCTTTGCATCTCGGGCCCTCCCCCCGCAGAGGCCAATATCCCCTTTAAACAGCAGGCCAGGGGCATTATTGGGGTTCACCCTCTCAGCAATCCCCGCATCCTCCATCCCCGGCCTCTCCCGTCCTAGCTAGCCACCACTTGTCCTGCATCGGAGGCTGGCTTGGCTTGAGGCACCTGCTCCGAGAGCTGGCCAACTCCGAAGCCCGAGCCCGGCCGCATTCCTGGAGCCGAGGCCGGATGCTGAGTTCTCTCCCGTTCGAGGGCGAGATTCTTCCACAAGACTCTGGCTGGAGTGCCGAGGGAAGCCCGCAGCTGCGGTGGGCGGCCAGGCATCCCTTTGCTCCCAACTCCAGGAAAGCAAGAATCGACGCCACCGCAGGGGAAAAGTTAGCAAGCCCTGCTTTCCCACCATCTTGCAACGCCTCGGCCGCCTCAGCAGAAAGCTCCCCTCCTCGCATGCAAATCACGCCCGGTTTTAAATCGCGCCTTTCTTTTGCAAAACAATCGAGCAATTCTCTCCGGCTGGAAGTAACCACCTCGGTCACCGAGGGGTGTGCCCGGCTGGCTTCGGGGTGCTCTTTCCCAACCGATGCTTCCCTAGATCACTCCCAAGAAGCGGCTCCCCCCCCGCAAAGAGCAGAGACAGGCTGGCCTGGCTCCGGCTCCTTTCCTCCCCAGGAATCCTTTCCCGGGTCTGCCACACGGGGGGAAGGAGCGGAGGCGTGGGGCACCCGCCGGAGGCCGCCCCGGAGAGAAGACCAGGCCCAGCTGGCAAGGGCCAGGAAGGATTTTTCCCGCGCCGTCAGCCAGCTTGTCCTCCAGGCCAGACGCAGCAGAGGCTGCAGTTTTTGCACCAGTACCCCTTCATCGCAGCCTTTACCAATGCCATGGCTCGCCTCTGCTGCATCTGACCCGGAGGACAAGCTGGCTGGCGGCATGGGAAAAATCCTTCCTGGCCCTTGCCAGCTGGGCCTGGTCTTCTCTCCGGGGCGGCGTCCGGCAGGTGCCCCACGCCTTGCGTCGCTTGCCAGCCAGCCAGCCCAAGCCACTGCCGGCTCCCGAAGGGGAGGCGGGAGGCGAGGAAAGGCCTCCCGCCTCCCACCCACCCACCTGGACGCCGACATTAGCATTCTTTTGCCCTCTGCGCATGCGTTCTGCGCATGCGCAGAGGGCAAAACTCAAATGGCAGCGTCCAGGCGGCCCCGCCCCCCCGTCAATGTCCCGCTTAAAAAATATATATCTGGTCACTTTATCCTACATGTCATTTTCCAAAATGTGACAAACAGAATACAATGGCATTGGCTTACTCTGGCTGTTACACTCAAAAGACCTGGACTGAGGAACCTGCTGCCTCTGAGCTGGGGATGGATGCTATGCAGGGAAACAGTTGGTTACTTCCCTCCCCATCAATTAATCTAATGCCTATTTAAAACCTGATCATCATAATCACATCTTGCTAAAACAATTTATTTTATTTCTCTGTACTCTCACTGTTGGAGGATGCCAAATTCTAGATTTGGAAGAGAGACAGGAAAACCTTATCTTTATCGATTTGATCACTACTGCACAAAATTTTATAATTTTTATGAAGCATTGAAAAATCTGCCCTCATTTAAGGCGACATCTTTCCAAAATTGCAATCTTTACTTGCAGGAGAAGTGCAGCAGCTCCTGATTTCCCTACCAGCTCCCAGCTACTGGATTTATCTCCTTCCAAGTTATTCTGTTTTTAATAAAGCTCAAAAGCAAAGATGCCCTTTTGGGTAATATAGAAAGAAATATAATATAGCAAAACCTGACCATGAAAGCTGAAAAGACCCAGCAATCAATTTAAGGAAATACTTTATATATGTCTAGGAATAATAATTAACATTTATACACTGGGGTGGGTTCTAACTTACCTCGCCGCTGGTTCGCTTCCACCCACGCTGCATGGCTGCAAATGCATTGTGTGCCGCGTGGCTATGCCACGCGCGCGAGCACGCATGCGCAATGCCAAAAAATTGCAAAAAATTCTCCCCCCCAAAAAGGCCAAAAACAAGATGGTGGCGCATGTGCAGTGCCAGAAACTTGGCTTCTGCACATGCGCAGAAGAAAAAAATCAACAAAAAAATCCAAAAAAAAATCCAAAAAAAAAAAAAAGATGGCGTCGTCCACGGACCCGCACCGACAAAACCGGCTCCGTGACATCACCAGCGGTTTGCTGCCAGTTCTATAGAACTGGTGCGCACCAGGAGGAACCCACCTCTGTTTATACATGTTATGAAACTATTTATAAACAGTATTTTTTCCTCAGAGCCAGTCATAATACTGTAGGACTTTCAAAACAGTAATTTTAGCACCTTTAGCAGAGGGATGCACTTAACTGATCTTTCCTATCTCAAAAGCTCAGTTGATTAAAGCTTGGATGGGGATCCACACCAGAGTTTCAGGTGTGAAGGCAGACATAGAGTTTAAAAAAAACATCAAAGTCAATTCAAGAATGTTATTCATTTAATTATTTAACTTATATAGCCACCCATATTATGAAGCACAGCCCTGGGCAACTCACAAAAGAATAATAATATAATTTGAAAACTTTTAACTTTTTAACTAAGTGCTGTTCAAAAGAAGCAATGTTTTCCATCATTACCAGAAAAGATTTCTGAAGTCAAGAGATCTATATTTTGAAATCTAGGATGAAAAAATCTGAGATGCAAATAAAATAATAACATATATTGTACATGAAATAACTCTGGCTTGGCGACACTTGAAAAGCATTTTTTGGCTGATATATTGTTGCTAGGTTGCTCCTTTTGGCTAGCCAATAAAATTCAACGCATCTCTGATCAATCGAAATGTGCCATCCAGGAGTTTCCCCTGAATGGAAACTACAAGAAGGAGACAAAATGAAAGAACATGATTAGGAGGATCCCAAAATAAGAGAATAACAGAGTTGGAAGGGACCTTGGAGGTCTTCTAGTCCAACCCCCTGCCTATACCATTTCAGAAAATAGTAAGGTTCTATGCTTCTAGCAGATGATGCTTTTCAAAAGGTTGATGCAATGGGATGCATGGGTGAGCATGAGGAAAGGAGAGGAGAGATGCTGCCTAGGAAACAATCAGACAAGAGAAGCCCCCAGTGGTTTAACTGTCAGAGAAAGAAACTTATGAAGGACTTGCCCTAATGGATCAAGCAGTTAAAAAGTGAGGGAGAGAAGATTTGCAAGATTCTGTTAA
Source organism: Diadophis punctatus similis (assembly GCA_023053685.1). NCBI lineage: Eukaryota > Metazoa > Chordata > Lepidosauria > Squamata > Dipsadidae > Diadophis > Diadophis punctatus. Next base: position 214,780,503 of record JALIGW010000002.1, on the reverse strand, counting down.
TGCAGCCTTACAACATAGTAGAAGTAGCTCATCTAGTCATGTTTCCTTTCTGGTTTAGCTGTGAGCGCTAACACTAGTCTTTCAAGGAACAACCTTCTGAGCTATGTCTCTTGTATTTAGTTAACCTCCTACTGATACTAATGGGTGTTTTGCTTTTTCTATTTATCAACCTCTTGAAATTAATAGCTTGTGACTGAAGATTTGGCCTGAAGCAAATGTGTCTTTATAAATCAGTAGGCATGACCGTCCCAGGAGAACATCTTTATAACAAGAATGGTAGTCTCGTGGCACCATGGAGGGCTTCCGCCTTTTTATTTATTTTATTTTATTTTATTTATTTTGTCAAGTACGTGTTGGTAATATATATAGATGTAACATTGTTTATATACATAAGATTGGTACTGATAAGAGGGAACATTAGGACAGGGACGGTAGGCACGCTGGTGCACTTATGCACGCCCCTTACTGACCTCTTAGAAATGGGGAGAGGTCTACTGTAGACAGTCTAAGGTTAAAGTTTTTGGGGTTTGGGGGAGAAACCACAGAGTCAGGTAGTGCATTCCAGGCATTGATCACTCTGTTGCTGAAGTTGTATTTTCTGCAGTCAAGTTTGGAGCAGTTTACATTAAGTTTGAATCTATTATGTGCTCGTGTATTGTTGTGGTTGAAGCTGAAGTAATCATCGACAGGAAGGACTTTTTGAGATATGATTTTATGAACTACATTTAGATCAGATCGGAGGCAACTTAGTTGTAAATTGTCTAATCCCAATATTTCAAGTCTGGTGGAATAAGGTATTTTATTGCGAGCAGAGGAGTGAAGGACTCTTCTTGTGAAATATTTCTGGACTCTCTCGATTATATTTATGTCTGATATGCAGTGCGGGTTCCAGACAGGTGAGCTGTATTCCAGAACTGGTCTAACAAATGTTTTGTATGCTCTGGTTAGCAGTGTAATATTGCCAGAGAAGAAGCTACGCAAGATTAGATTAACAACTCTTAGTGCCTTTTTGGCAATGTTGTTACTCTATGTGGGCTCAACTTAGGTTGTTGGATATGAGTACTCCAAGGTCTTTGACAGAGTGAGGGTAGTCTACAAGTTCATTTCCTCCAAGTTTGTATTTTGTATTCTGATTCTTTTTGCCAATGTGTAAGACAGAGCATTTGTTGGTTGAGATTTGAAGTTATCTAGTCATCTACTTGCATTTGCATGCTTTCAAACTGCTAAGTTGGAAGGAGATGTGCTGTCCTGCTCTCTCTCGCTCTCTCTCTAGTCTAGAGGAAGATGCATTGGTCCCATATAGAATCACCTTCATTGTACCTGCCCTTGGTGATGTCATAGTGTAATTACATGTATTAATATAGTAACAGAATCTACTTGATTCCTTATTGGGTAAATTACTTTTTGGTACCTTTGATTTCTTCCAACTAGATAAACATCTTAAAAGGCATTTCTCAATGTGTCTTTGAGAATTTTGAACGTGGAAAAAGTCAGGTAAGCAGACAGTTCTGGTGGGAATTGGAAGGACATAAAACTGGTGTATGGCAGAAGGAAGTTTTAATGAAGTGTGGTTAATAAAGCTTTTTCCTCTGCTAAGCATATTCCATCCATGGTTAGACTGATGCACTCTCAAAGTGCTGAGGCTTTTTTCTTGTTAACTGTAGTCTTGTAAAAACTTACATTATAGGTCACCAGATGACTGCAACCAAAAGATCTTTTCTATTCTTAGCCTATAAAGACCTGCTAAGATCCAATTGAACAGTTTGGCCTTTCATATTAAGCTCAAGATTTTGTCGCTTATCTAAGTGGGTGTTTCCAGTTCACACTTTCTCCTGCAGTAACAGACAAGTCTCTTTTCACACCTTATAGACAGCTATTCCAATTTTAAACCGTCGCTATTTAATTGCCTCATTTTCAAGAGGCATACCAAAGCAAAAAAAATTCTATCCCCAATAAAGTTTAATGATTAATGAACTGACTTCTTCCAACTCTACCTTAAGCTCTGCTCTAACCACAGGTGACAGATTTTATTGTTCACGCTAGCTATATCCAACACTGTATGAGTTCACTTCCATTTACACAATGAGATGCCCTCTGGAACAAATGTGGCATAGTCTACAGGGGGTGGCATATTAAGAAACTATTCCATTATTGCAATGGCATCTGTTAAGAGAATGATACCACTGGATTCATCCCTAGTGAATAAGAGTTGTGAGTCAACACCACAGGAGGCAACAAACAAGCAGTAATATGCCAGCAGCCAAGGATAGTATGAGATATGCACACAGTTCTAAAATGGCCCTTGAAACGTCATGTAGGACTACAATAGATTACCTTGAAAATTAATACTGAGAGATAAGAAATCAAAAAAAGTTCCCTCCAAGCTCCAGCCAAAGCACTCATAGAAAGAACAGAAACACACACGTGTGACCGTGTAGGGCCCAGTCAGATAATACAAGAGTTTTAATCTTTCTTGTAAAAACCTAAAACTGAGAGAGGTTTTTTTTTAAATCCCTTTATGACAAAACTGAAAAACATATAGTCACATGCAATATGTACTCTGCCAGCAATATTTTTATCACCCTAAGAATAGATAGAGCCAAAAATATGACACATCCTTACATTTTGGAGTAATTTAGAATATTTTCAAGGGTGAAGGGTTAAATTTTAGATGCTTCCAGCATTTATTTCGCAACTTAAAATTCCAGAAACAATCCCTGTTCCAAGCACTTTGGGAATGTGACATTTGGCATGCTACACAAAATCTGGTGGGCTGTCCATGAGATCTTTCTCCTCATCATGGCCTAGCCATGATGATATGGTGGGATGTGATAATGTTCGGTAGCAATGAACATATTATTGATTTCCAATATAACATTTTGATGTACAGTAAATAGCTACTGGTGATATGGTAGGATGTGATAATGTACAGTAGCAATGAACATATTATTGATTTCCAATATAACATTTTGATGTACAGTAAATAGCTACTAAACTGGTCATAGAGACCTATGGTCCTAAGGAATAAATCTAAAACTAACTTCCTCAGAATAGTTAATGAAGCTGTCGGTCACCAGTCCATCCTAAAGTTTCGGTTCTATCAATCAGCAGCTTCTCCTATTCCAAAAGATCTGATAATTATGTTTGATGGTATTCTTTCCCATTTCTTCTTTTTCCAGGATGTAGGAGTATGGGTAAAAAAACCTTGAGAACTTAGAAGCTGCCACCATAGGTTTCCTAAACTTCTGAACATCCTAGAGAAGTTTTCACTACAACAACAGATAAATTTGTTATTTGCTAAGAATTTTCAGTCCCCCTCCCCCACCTGAAGGTTGGGATGGAAGAAAGACATCTCTGCCTTCTATGGTAGTTACACCAGCTCAGAAATGAATGAATAATCACATCCTCCTGAAATGTGTAACACACATCATTGACACTGCTTAATTGCTTTGTATGGAATCTTGTAATGAGACTAAATCATCCAGCATAATTGGTTGCTTAGCATAGCCAACTTTCTACTGGATTTCTGTACCATCTGCCCTTGTATAAAACTGTATCTGTATTTGAATGCAAGGTCCTTAACTTCAACGTTTTGTACAGAGGCAATGCAACAGAAACCATGAAGCTCCTCACCAAATCTTTTGCTCAAACTTAAATTTCTATAGGGAGGATGGGTCTCTATTTTTCCATTGAAAATGGTGCCAAGCAGCATTTATGAATGCCATGGCATTGCTTCATTCTCAATAGAATTTGTTTTCTTCCAAAATGCAAAATGAGAGCATCTGAAGAATGAAGATCAATACAATAAACAAAAGATAATGTAACTGTGCCTTTCCATTTATTTGAAGAAATAGAGATCCTCAGAACATTTCTTGTTTATGTAAATGTTGTCAAGGTTCTGACCGATGCCCTAATTAAATCATGAGCCTCGAGCCAGGCTTCAAAAGAAATCCAGTTATTTATTAGGAGCTTCATGTCGGCACATTCCAAGTGAAGCCAACTCTGACCTCACTTAATTTATATCCCAGCTCTGACTCTGTTCCCCCTCCCTCAAAGGTGTGTATCAGTCACATTCTCCAACGAAGCAATTTCGCGAGTTGTAGAGATCACTCCCCTCCAGCCACTGTGGCTAACCATGGAGATGGTGTTGATAGAGAGATGGCTGGAATGTGCTTTTGTTTTGACTGAAGTGCTCCCTCGCTGCAGCTGCAAAGTTCGTTTTTCCATCCCCCTTGCCTATGGCAACTTGAGAGCAGACCAGGGATGCTTTGCAAGTTGACAAATGTGGAACTAGCTTTCTGTATAAATGTCATACACATACGCACATTTTGTTACTACCAAACGAAAATTTCTAAAAATTTGAGAGTAATTATTTAAATCTAACATCACAGTCTTTAGGTTAAGTATGCATTTCAGAAAATAATTAGAAGGAACTTGGTGGCTACAATATTATTTAGCCTCTACTGTACTTGGTTCCAGAAAGCCATACGTTTAACTCCTGGATGTCAGGACATGATTCCTAAATAATTCCAACATGAGATACCTCTGCCAAACAAAGTCAAAATAAGAGTAACTTGCTTAAGTTTGCTGCTTTCTCTTGAAATAAAGCAAAGGGAAAAGGGGAAAAATACTGTATTTGAGTAAATCAATGGAAGTTCTGAGGTCATGGTTGTCCCAAAGATGCTTTTTCAAAAGGCAACTGGACTTCCTTGTTTTTCCTGGAAGATGTTTCACCTCTTATCCAAGAAGCTTCTTCAGTTCTGACTGTATTTGAGACTGTTGAGTTCTCAGAAAAGCAAACTCATATTTCTTTTTTCTATAAATCAGATTTTTAGGAAAAGCAAATATGAAACAAAGACCTTGGTTAAAGGATAAACAAAGCACTTAGTTAAAGTTTGTGGAGAATGTCCACGAATTCTATGTACTGTAAATGTCATGTTTTCTAATAATGGCAACTTAGCAGATTTATTATATGTAGTACCTATTGTGCACACCTGTTGTGAATTTATACATAATATTGTAGTATTCCATCAGAGAGGCTCTGTAACATAGTTAGAATATAAATGCTGGAGCTACATTGGAAGGCTCAAGCTATGCTTACACAGCATTTGGAAATATTATAGGAATTCACTCTGTTTAAAATTGGTACTTTCTGGGTTGTCTGAATGATATGATTCCCTCATTATCCTATCCTACAAAATGAACTCAAAGGTATTGCAAAACAATGCCAATTTGACATCAATCTGTGAAGTACATCAGAAATAGACATAACTCTGGTCGGTGACTGTAGTGAAGTCTAAAAGGCATTAGGTGGCCTCATCTGGTCAAAGCTGTTTTGAAAATAGAATATACTTCAAAAACTCAAAGAAACTGAGTGAAAAATGAAGGAGCTACTGTTGTAGTCATTAAAGCAGGGGTGAAATCCAGAGCAGGTTCTGACAGGTCCTGGAGAACCGGTAGCGGAAATTTTGAATAGTTCTGAGAACTGGCAAATATCACCTCTGGCTGGCCCCAGAGTGGGGTGGGAATGGAGATTTTGCAGTATCCTTCCCCTGCCACACCCACCAAGCCATGCCCACAAAGCCACACCACGCCCACAAAGCCACACCACGCCCACAAAGCCACGCCCACAGAACCGGTAGCAAAAAAAATTGGATTTCACCACTGCATTAAAGCTATTGGTCTGCAGTGTTATCATGAAATCATTGAGGCTTTCCTTGATGCCATGTTTAAGATAAAAGCAGAATGAAATTTGTTTTGAGAATGGTGTTCGGTTTTGTTTCACTAAAGGTCAGCACTAAAGACTGGCTAAATTACACACGAATAGTCTAAGCAGGCTATTTAAGTAGGAACTTGTACATTGAGGTCCAACAGTGTTCATAATGTCAGGTCTCACAGAAGATCTCTAGTGACTGTAATGGCATGTTGCTTAGCGCTATAGATTGCTTCCTATGTTGAAGTCGGGGGATTGTTGGGTTCATTCCAAATATTGAGTTATTCTATGCTTTTCACTTAGCTTGTGGTAGAACATGAAATCAGCTACTGTGGTTTATCAACATGTGTCAACCCAGATAATTGCTCCTTATACAATAATTGTGATTAGACAAACTAAAGTTTGACAAACATATAGATCTAACTTTATTGGGTCCAGAAAGAAAGTCCCACTGAACTGAGAGAAAAATCTGCATGCTGAAGGCTTTAGAATTTCCTTCTTTTGATTATTACTAATTATATGGAGCCGAGTTGGTGCAGTGGTTAAATGCAGCACTGCAGGCTGACTGCTAGTTCAGCAGTTCAGCTGTTCAAATCTCACTAGGCTCAAGGTTGACTCAGCCTTCCATCCTTCCGAGGTGGGTAAAATGAGGACCCAGATTGTTGGGGGCAATATGCTGAACTCTGTAACCACTTAGAGAGGACTGTAAAGCACTATGAAGCGGTATATAAGTCTAAGTGCTATTGCTATTCTTTTCAAGATTGGGAAGGAGTAATTATTATTATTTTTAAAATTCACCACTGATTATTAGAAACCTCAAGACAATTTACGACATGACTGAGCACAACAGGGTTACTGCCTAAAGAATTTTCTGCAATATAATAATAGGAAATAGATTAATATTTAGTGGCGTACAAACCATTTCAAATATGAAATACAGTATTTTAAGCTCCAACAACTCATGAAAACTTAAAACTCAGCTGCTCCAACTTTACAGAAAGTGCATTGGGGCTGTTCTGATTATGTCATATAAGTTCTAAGTCCAAAATGGCACTGTTTCAATTTCAAAACAGGGTTATTTTCAATTCAGACAGGTCCAAACACTTCAAAACACTTCTAGTGAGGGCAGAACAACTCATTTCAAACCATGTGCTCAAAATGTGCACCACTAGTTAAATGCAGAAGCACAAAAGAGCATGTGAATGTGATTCACATGACAAACAAAATACCTAGATTGGTATAAGGGTAAAAAAAAAGTAATGTGTCTTAAATAATGAGTAAAATTCTTTCAGAAATAGAACAGTGGAAAAAGCCAACAGTAGGTAGCAAATTAGAGAGGCTGAAAAATAAGTGGAGAGAGAGGAATGATAAAATTGAACAACAGATGGTGCATTTAATTATAGACAAAATATGAGTATTTGATCAGTAGCTATTTTCATTTGCAATTTACTGAGAAATAAGTGCTTACGCAGGCTAATATAGAGGCAAGCAGATTCCCTTGTCATATTTCACACAACAGCTCAGCATATGCTTTTAAAGATGAATGAGAAATGGGTACTCCAAAAGTTGGTTAAATTCGTTCAACAGTGAGAATAAGATTTTACCTCTTAAAAAATATTCATCACATGTGAACATTAATGATTGCTTTAAGATTTTAGCAAAACAGGCAGATCATGGCTACATCCCACACAGAGTTATTATCAGATAATTCTACCCTAATGTAGGCTTGTTTTCTCCACTGTATTGCACACTAGATCCTAAATGCTTTATACTGTACGTATTTTAAAGCTATAACCAGAAACAATGCCCTTCAATATGTTTTCAAAAAAAATTCGAGCAACTTTACCCATTTGCTCTCCTTCACTCCACCCCATAACTTTAATCTTCTGGATCCAATTTGGGTCAGTCACCAGGACCAGAAGTATATACTTCCAAGCTTTTGGACTCATGCTGGCGCCCATCCTCAGGGAACTCCTCTCTCACCAGGATGGCTCCAACACAAACCTGAAAACTTGGGAGATTAAACCTCTGGTCCCGGTGACCGACCCTGATTTGCTCAGTTCGGGGGAGGGGAACAGAAAAAAAAGATTTCTTGGGAGACTATAATATTATATAAAAATCAAAGAACCATGGAATTGGAAAGAAAGTTGGAGCTCTTTGGAGCTGTGGTGGCGCAGTGGTTAGAATTCAGTACTGCAGGCTACTTCTGCTGACTGCTGCCAGCAGTTTGGCAGTTTGATTCTCACTGACTCAGCCTTCCATCCTTCCGACGTCAGTAAAATGAGGGCCCAGATTGTTGGGGGCAATATGCTGGCTCTGTAAACCAATTAGAGAGGGCTGTAAAGCCCTGTAAAGCAGTATATAAGTGCTAGTGCTATTCTAATACAAAACCCAGTACAAGACAGGAATCTTCAGGCTATCCTGTCCCACACAAATAATTGCCCAAACTTTGTTTGAAAACTACCAGTGATAGAGGGTTTAGGAAACTAGGAGGAGGGCTGTATCACTACTTAATAGGTTCAAAAACAGGAAATTGTTCCACCAGTTTCTTAAGTTCTCTCCCTAATCAGGAATTATGTCATTGATAATACAGACAACAATGCAATGATTGTAGGCAGAATTAAGGGAGAAGGAGCCAAGCTGGTCAGGAGATGGCTGGCTCAAATCCATTTAAAGAGAGGGTACGGTATAGAATGCTTGTTTCTTGGTCAACTTGCTCCTACTTTAACTATAGGAGTACTCTGCAATCATCTCTGGAATATTTTTACGTGTGCATCTGTCCCCAAAGTGGTATCTTTTGAAATTTGCCAAGAGATGCCCTTTACAGCAAATTTTAATACAGCTGTAGCTCAATGTTTTGACAGCAGAATGGAAATGAAAAGATGCAAAACAAAATTCCTTCCCCCGGAGTGAAAATTCCACCATGGTATCTCTATACTCCAAAGGACCCATGAAATTACAGCTCCCTTATAGCCTCCATCAAATTTAATTTCACCTTGTTTCACAACCATGTTAAAAAAAATAATCAATGTCTGACTATATAATTTTGACTGCATCCGTTTATTTGACTATAGTTGTCAACATATAAACCAATAGTCTACGTTCCCTCCTTTATTTAGCCTTCAAATCTGCCCCTCCATATATGAATATCAGCTACTTTCCTCTATACATACATGCAATGGCCTCTTTGTAGCATTCTATCCAGACTAAGATGAGGTCATTATAAATTAACATTGACATGATAGAAGAAGTGTGACCTTGGTGACTTGTGCGCAATTAATTACTACTATTCTCACTGAGGCAAGAAAATAGTTAACCCCCTTTATACTGGGAGGAATATCTCTTCTTTTCCTGTTAAGCGGTGACCTATAAATAATACATTGGTGAACTGGGCAGGCAAGTGACTGCAATTTGTGGTACCAAGAGGTTAGAGAAGGGATCGTAATGTAGCATTGATTTTCTAGATGTTAGTGATTTAATCATTAGTAACAACCTTGCTGTTGACACTGAACAAGTTTTTTTGCCAGAGATTCTTTCATACTGTGTTCCAACTCATGCTGCTCTGCTTTCAGGTTTTTTAAAGAAAACCTGAAAAAGACTCCCTGGATATTCCTAAAATAGTGAGAACTCCCAGTTTGATGGGTAAGTGTTCATTCCTAATGGCCAGAATGCATGCTGATCAGATAGGGGAAAAAATGTTCCCAGTCATTTATTATTCTGCATACATACAAAATAAGAATATTTTACATTAAACGCCATATCTCAAGATGTTGGTACCTGCAGTAGTAATGCATGGTAAACTACAAATGATGTAAACAGGCATCAAAAAAGGCAAATTTAGTTATTAACAATTAGCTTATGATCTATTTCTGCTAAAGCAGATGAAAGTAGTTGCATTTCTAATCTTTCTTTTCAGAAAAAAAGAAAGAAGGACTCAAGCAAGCAGGTTTTTCAAAATGCATGTTAGATCACTTGTGTGCACGCTGCTGATACCAAATATATATAGTACATTTTAAAATAAAGATCAGTGTTGGGTATTTTTCATTGATGCGGTATTTGGTCTTTTAAAGACAAGCAGTCTCTCAAGCCATTTGATCGATAGTTTGACATGTGGAGATGTGCTGGGTATTAAACCTTCTACAAAATGGGCTAATGTATTGGGTCAAGGTGAAAGAGAAAAGAAAAAACTCATAAAGAACAGTGCGAAAGAATGGCACAGCCAACACATTTGATACAATAAAAGAAGTGAGTTTCTTTGGTTTAGGTGCAGAGATAGGTCTCTAGCTTGTCTGGGAGGAAAAAATCTGTGAACAAAAAATGTATTCTATAAAGCAGTGACCTACCTTGCCTGCTATAAGTGCAGTAACAGGTGGAGTGATTTGTGGTAACTGAAAAGGAAAAATCTTTCAGGAAAGATAGAAAGACTATCAGAAAACTCAGCCACTCTGAAATTGTCCTCTTCACCTTCCATCACTTTTCTGAGATGCTCCCTCAAAGAATCATTCTTTCTTACTACAGGTCATTCCACATAATTTGATTTGAATGGAGTTTTTTTTTACCCACTACAATGTCTGATTGAACTTGTAAGTCATTGAAGCCAAGCCAATATAGACCTGGTTAACATTTCAAAAGAAGAATTATACTAGCAAATTACTGTTTTAAAAGCTGGCTTGGGAAGATTAAAAGTATTGGAAGAATGTACTGCCAAACCACATCCATTTTGTTGGGTGGGGGAACTGGATGGATGGATGGATGGATGGAGCCCATCTAGTCACCAGGAGTCAACTTCAAAATTATATCTAACTTTTCTAATACAAAAATTGCTGGATTCATTTCTCCTTTTTTCTCCTCATGCCAATATATTTATATTTTCTGAAATGGAAGATTTATTGTATGCTACTTCCTATCAACCACCAGACCAATCAAATACTGTATAAACATATCTGATGAGCCTGAACCAGTCCAGGGAGAAGCCACAGTTTCAAAAAATGTCTTGCTCTCTCATTTCAAATCTCTGTGGCTTTTAGCTGAGGCAAAGACAAGAATTTTCTCATCACCAATAAAAATGCATGTGCTCACTTGGAAAGTTGTTTAGAAAACAAATGAATAAAAAAGCAAATTTTTATTTACCTGAGGCTTTAAAAAAAATACCTCTGCATAAGATTTTGCAGTATCAGATCTTTAAAGACAGAAGGTGTTGTTCCAAAGCATATTGCCTTTCTGAAATATTGCTATTTTTCAGGCCAAATTGAATGTGAGGATAATTATGTTGGTGCAATGCATACATATTCACTCAGTTTCTGAGTAAGCAACATTATGTAACGGTCAAGAAAAGATTAAGAAATAGGAAGCGAAATAAATTGGAGGCAGGAGATAAAGGAAAATCTAACAAAATTTAATTTACACCAATACAATTCATTACCTCTCTGTATTTGTTATTTGCAAGCCATTTTTACAACCTCATGTACAAATCACTGCATGCATTCCTTGAAAGCCATCCAAGATGATTGAAGGGGTTTAGGTAAAGAGTGCTGTTGAGCCAATAATTTCAAGCTGGGTTTCAATCCAAATGAAACTAGCCATTTTTACATGAAGAACTGCAAATAAGCTGCACATTTTATGTTACTGTGGAGCTCTGTCCTTTTGCTTTAGATACATTTTGCAATCTTGTAGAATGATTGATCCATAGTTCTTACTAATAATTGTATGGGTTCATGAGAAATCATAAAAGCAGCCTTTATGGATCAGAGAACAATGGCTGAAGGTAGCCATAAACCATGGAGGTAGATTCTCACTTGGAGGTATATCATAATAGATGTACCCCAGAATAAATCCAAATAATTCTATTTGAGAGTTCTAGTAGTTCAAAGTAGTTCAAAGTAGTTCTTCAAAAGGCAACTGTTGTTGTTTTTGCCCTTGAGAAGGAAGAAGATCTTTCACTTCTCATCCAAGATGCTTCATCAGTTCTGGCAGGATGGTGGGGGCTATGGAGGGATTAGTTCTAACAGGATTTATTTATTTATTTATTTATTTATTTATTTATTTATTTATTTATTTATTTATTTATTTATTTATTTATTTATTTATTTATTTATTTATTTATTTATTTATTTATTTATTTATTTATTTATTTATATGGATTTCTATGCCGCCCAACTCCCAGGGGACTCTGGGCGGCTCACAACATATTGGAATCCATTACAAAATATAAAATACAGTAATTAAAAAACATACAAAGGATGGGGAGGATTAGAAGGATCATAATTCTTTTTTCTTCCTTTGCAGTCCTCTGGTCTTAGCATTCTCCCTGTGAGCTCTTGAGGCCACTTGGGGCTTTATCTCAGGTGTCAGAGGGCACAGATAAACCCCCAAGTGGCCTCCAGAGCTCCCAGGGAGAGTGCTAAGACCAGAGAACTGCAAAGGAAAAAAAATAAGATCCTTCCATCCACCCACCCACCCACCCACCCCCATCTTGTCAGAACTAATCCTTCTATAGCCCCCACCATCCTGCCGGAACCAATACCGATTGTCCCTCCTTGGTTCTTGGGGGGGGGAGAAATTAGCTTCCTCAGAACGGGTTCGCAATTTGGGTGTCCTCCTAGACCCACAGCTAAAATTGGAACAACATCTTTCAGCTGTGGCTAGGGGGACCTTTGCACAAGTACGTCTGGTGCACCAATTGCGACCCTACTTGGAGAAGGAGGCACTTCTCACAGTCGCTCATGCCCTTATCATCTCACGGCTCGACTACTGCAATGCGCTCTACATGGGGCTACCCTTGAAGAGTGTCCGGCGACTGCAATTGGTACAAAATGCAGCTGCGCGAGCTGTGGTGGGTGTACCTAGATGCACCCACGTAACACCGATCCTCTGCCAGCTGCATTGGCTGCCCATTAGTCTCCGGATCCAATTTAAGGTGTTGGTCGTTACCTTTCAAGCCCTACATGGCTCAGGGCCAGGTTACCTTCGGGACCGCATCCTGCCGCATACCTCCCTACGACCGGTTAGGGCCCACAGAGTCGGCCTCCTCCAGGTCCCATCGACCAAACAATGTCGGTTGGCGGGGCCGAGGGGGAGGGCCTTCTCTGTGGGAGCTCCCTCCCTGTGGAACCAGCTTCCCCCGGAGATCAGGACCATCCCCACCCTACTGGCCTTCCGGAAAGCAATAAAAACTTGGCTCTTCCGGCAGGCGGGGTGAAAGTGAGACCAACTAGATTAGATATGGGTCTCCCCCCTTGATTATGAATATATGATTCTCTTTTTAACTTTTGTACTTTTTTAATTACTATATTTTATACTTGTAATGGTTTCTAATATGTTGTGAGCCGCCCAGAGTCCTCTGGGAGTTGGGCGGCATAGAAATCCATTCAAATAAATAAATAAAATAAATAAATACAACTTCTTGGATGAGAAGCGAAACGTCTTCTTCTTCCTCAAGGAAAAAAAAAACAATCCAGTTGTCTTTTGAAAAAGCATATTAGAGACAACTATGACCTGGATGACTGAGAATCTCAGACATTCACAGGTTCAAGTTACATCATCTGCTCCTTTCAAACTGCAATTTGTATTTGACGGTTGCTAGTGGGTTCTTTCCTGAAAAGTGAAAAGTGCCTGCTTCAAAAAGGCAATCGTTAATGACAGGGAGAGGAAGTGTTAAATTCTACCTTATCCAGGTTCTAGGAGTTCTCAGGCTTTTTCATAGTTGCTTGTATGCAACAGTAATATATATTCAGTGGTGTTGTTTAGATGATGTAAAATATGGTTGTTCCCTCCCCCCCCCCCGCTGCTTTTTGGATCGCTTCCTAAAGCAGACACCCTGGGTACTTGGGCTAAACCAGGGGTGGGCTGCTGGGGGTCCACAGGGGTTCGGGAGAACCTCTAGCTAAGATTCTGTGCAGTTTGGAGAACCCCCAAATCCCACTCCTGGCTGGCCCCGCCCACCCCTCCCATCCCCTCCCCTCCCAGGAGTCCCCCATTTTGGATGCAGGTAAGTGCAGGGCACACGCGGAGGCTTGGGGAGGGCAAAAAACGGGCCTACCAGAAAGGCTCCAGAGCCCGGGAAGGGCAAAAATGCCACCCCACGCCGTGATGCAGGAGGCCGACTAGGCCACGCCCATCATGGCCATGCCCACTCAGCAACCAGGCAGAGAACCCCTTGCTAAAAATTTTGAAGCTCACCCCTGGGCTAAACCTACAAGGATACTCCAGCCCCTAAATATTGTGATTCCTGTACTGCTTCAACATCTTAGAGGAAAAGCAACACCTTGCAACCAGAGGCCAGCAGACTGAGCAGCCCAGAGTATTGCATTTACCTGACAGTTAGATCAGGGAACAGGCAGGTGACAGGCAGAAACACTGTACCATCTTTGGGGTGTGCAGATGGGAGAGAATGAAGGCAGCCTGACTTTGCTTAATGATTCAGAATTGAAGTGAACCATTGTTGCCTAATTTAGATACCTCTGCATACATCAGCCTCATCTACACGATTAACAGTGTCATATATAGTTTGCTTCTGAATTTGATGGTTTATTGAATTTGACAGTAGAATGTGAATATTTTTCTGTATGCTCCAAGTGAAAAATGGAAGGCAATTATAAACTCCAGTAATGTAAGGCAAACTGTTTTGGAAGGAGACAGGTTTGATGAGGAGATAACATGTTATCACCAAATGTTTTAAAACAGACAAGAAGCCAAATATTTTTCAATAGTGTATTTCGGGTTTTCAGCATGTCATTGGAGAAGACTTCAACACTTAGTGTGCCACTTTAACGCCTTCAGCAGTTTCAGAAGATGAAATATGAATCTGTCTTACGACTTCTAAAAAAATAAATCTTAATTCAACATTCAACAGAGGAAAGAGCCGGATTCTGAACATCTACAAGTACATTGCACAGTTAATTGAATTGTATTAAAGTGTAGGACATCAATGAAAGATCATCAATGCAATTCTATGGGCAGATCTACCAGTGCTACTAGTAAATTGACATGGTTTAAAAGTCACTTTAAATTGTCTTCAAATTTCTGGAATATTTGTATTCTGAAATTTCTGAAATAGTATTTCTAAGTGTTCTGAACTTCTTGGGGTCTTTTAATTGCAAAAAGAATAACCATGCTAAAGTGCTTATTTATTTATTTATTTATTTATTTTGTTATTCTTATATGCCGCCCAACTCCCGAAGGACTCAGGGCAGCGTACAACATAAGAGATACAAGAATAAACAAAATTCCAAAAAATTTAAAAACAGTACAAAAGTTAAAAGAACAATATAAAAGCAACAACAACATCCATCCATTCAGCCACATACATACTTGGGGGGTAAGCTCAAATGGGTTAGGCTGTCCCCCCCACCTGCAGGAAGAGCCATGTCTTAACCGCCTTTCGGAAGGCCAGCAGAGTGGGGATGGTTCGGGTCTCCGGGGGGAGTTGGTTCCAGAGCACGGGGCCAGCCACAGAGAAGGCCCTCCCCCTGGGGCCTGCCAGTCGGCATTGCTTGGCCGACGGGACCCGGAGGAGGCCAACTCTGTGGGCCCTAACCGGTCGGAGGGAAGTATGCGGCAGAATGCGGTCCCGGAGATATCCTGGTCCTAAGCCATGAAGGGCTTTAAAGATGGTGATCAACACCTTGAATTGGACCCGGAGACCGATGGGCAACCAATGCAGCTGGCGGAGAATCGGTGTCACGTGGGTGTACCTCGGCACACCCACCACAGCACGCGCAGCCGCATTTTGCACCAACTGAAGTCTCCGGATACTCTTCAAGGGTAGCCCCATGTAGAGCGCATTGCAGTAGTCCAAACGCGAGGTGACAAGGGCATGAGTGACCGTGAGTAAAGCCTCCTTCTCCAGATATGGCCGCAGCTGGTGCACCAGGCGAACCTGTGCTTGTTCCTGAGTAGAACATTGACTAAGACATTCAGGTCAAAGTTGCCCAGAAACAAGACTATTTGGTGGCAAAAATTACAGTTATGGAACAGGAAATGTTGTCCTTTCATAAAAAAAAGCTTGTGAGAGACACTTTGTCATGTTAAAATGTTATAATAGAGGGTTGATTCTAGGACCAAGTACTAACTACATATTTAGATTGAATGTCCAGGTTTATTTATTTTTAAATGCAAAGATGTTTATATAGAGCAAGAGGAGTGAAAGAGCTATGTTTAAATTCTTATTGGTCTTAGGCAGGCATGTTAATCTTCACAGGTTCTCACTGCAGTAATAATACAGATGCTTATAGTTCTAAAAGTATTCCCTGGACCTATGACTCACTTTTTAAAAGTTAAAAAAAATGATATTGCGAAAGCAAATCTCAAAAGTATCTGCATAATAATATATAGTAGTATTAGTTTTTTAATTATATCTAATTTTAAGATATACAAATTTCAATTTCAGTTTCTATTTTCTTTCCTTCCTTCCTTCCTTCCTTCCTTCCTTCCTTCCTTCCTTCCTTCCTTCCTTCCTTCCTTCCTTCTCCAGAAAATTTGTAAGCCCAAGCAGTAGTGGGTACTAAAACCCTTTGTTACCGGTTTGCGCGCGCGCTCATGCACGCATGCAAAACTTCTGCGCATGCGTAGAAGCATCCCGGGCGGGTGGGCGGAGCCTCCTGCCACCAGCGCTACCGGTTCACAGAAAAGTAATGCACTACCTGCCTGGAATGCACTACCTGACTCTGTGGTTTCTTCCCCAAACCCCAAAAACTTTAACCTTAGACTGTCTACAGTCGACCTCACCCCATTCCTAAGAGGTCTGTAAGGGGCGTGCGTAAGCGCACCATCGTGCCTACCGTCCCTGTCCTACTGTCCTACTGTCCTATTGCCTAATCTACCTGTACCTACTTTGCTAATGTTTATGTTTATACCAGTACCTACTATCTTGTACACATGTTGACAAAATAAAGAAAGAAAGAAATAAAGAAATAAAAAAAATAAAAAAATGGTATTCCTGTGAAACCAGCATATTTACCATATCCCCACTCTCAGCAGCATGATGAGTTGAACTGCGTATTAGATACAATTTCTCATTTAATATATTATATTAAACAGATATTTAATATATTTGTTTAATGTTTCCTTAGTGACACATCTGAACATAATTTAGCTTGAAAACATATTAGAAATCCTGTTAAGCAAGCCTTCACATAACAGGTTATAATAATAATAACAACAAAGTTGGAAGGGACCTTGGAGGTCTTCTAGTCCAACCCCCTGCCTAGGCAGGAAACCCTACACTACTTCAGACAAATGGTTATCCAACATCTTCTTAAAAACTTCCAGTGTTGGGGCATTCACAACTTCTGGAGGCAAGCTGTTCCACTGATTAATTGTCCTAACTGTCAGGAAATTTCTCCTTAGTTCTAAGTTACTTCTCTCCTTGTTTAGTTTCCACCCATTACTTCTTGTTCTACCTTCAGGTGCTTTGGAGAATAGGTTAACTTACCATCATGGAAAAGACTTATTAATCAGAAATTAGGACTGAAAATTCATATGTTGCCCAATAGTAGCAAATACAACTTTCAAAGATATTGTTATTTTTGTTGTTGTTATTATTATTTAGTGTTCCAAAATTGGATTGTTACTATTTTGCCTCAAGGATATAATTTTCTCAAGGTCTTCTCTTGAACCTAACTTGTGATATTGCTTCTATCAATTTATTTTCAGCATTTTTCTTTGCAAGATGTTATGAATTTGAACCCAGGTTCCCTTGATCAACACCTAGCACATACCAAGCACAATAATTAACAGGCTAATTCTTTTTGCAAGCTTATTCTTCAAACATTTTTATAAAGCTTGTGTTTTATTTTCAATTAACATGACCTCCCCTACTTCTGTCATGACAATTTAAATGGATTGTAATTCATGATTCTACAAACAAGCATGACTCTGAAAAATTATTACTCAAAATGTTTATTATTCTATTTCTCTTGTTTATATTTAAATATATAAATAACCTATAATAACAGTATATGTTAAACTTCTAATGCTTATATTGTGTTAGCCTTATGGTTGGCTTAAGTACAGTTTAATAAGAAGTAGTTCTATTAATGACTAGAATGCTGCAAGAAAACTAACAAACAGCTATGTCCAGTCACACATACACAGATTGATGTCTCATCTGAATCTGATTTTTATCTTGGGTGCTCAATGGTGGCAATTATGGGGCAGTCTTTCAAATGTGTCGCACCACCTTTTCCAGCTATTTTCCTGTTCACATTTCCAGCACTGCAAATTCTACAGAGAGGGTTTACTCCTAGACAGTTTTAATGTGGTCTGTCTGAGGCCTATATTATATGGACAGAGCTTGCCTAGTCATACATTCCAGTTTGGCCCATCAACGTGCTAAGTCAAAATGGCAGCTGTCTTTTTTTTTTTTACAAACCTTTAATTTTTATGGTATGGTGCATGAATCACTGGTTTATTCATCATGTTTAAATAAACCAAGGTTTCCCATGTGGTGTGAACCATAGCTATCCTTTTACACAAGCTAAATGTAAAGGAGAACAAAGAAAAACTGTATAGATTTCTTTTGAAAAAGGCTGACGAATATTGATAATATCCCTTTTTTTATAGAAAATCAACATATGCTATTGCACCTTCTCCTTGTTTAGCAAGTGCAATCCACAGTTCCTTAAATCAGAAACAAAATGGTCACTAAGTGAACAGGTGAGAGAGAGAGAGACAGAGAGAGACAGAGAGAGACAGAGAGATGGACAGACAGACAGAGAGATGCTGCAAAGATCACTGATTCCTACCATCTCATTTAAATAAAGTTCTCTCATACACTGTCTTGTGCCTGAGCCCCATATTCACCACACTGCAAAGCTACTGTTCTCCATAACAAAGCATGTTCCTAAAAAGTGCTACCTGCAAGTTAACAAGCTCAATTCTATGAACTTAATTAGTTGATAAGGACCCAGATTGTTGGGGGCAATATGCTGACTCTGTAAACCGCTTCGAGAGGGCTGTAAAGCACTGTGAAGCAGTATATAAGTCTAAGTGCTTATTGCTATTAAAATCATCCATAGGAGGAGTGGGCAATCTACGGCCCCTTTATCACCTGTGAACTTCAACTGTCAGAATTCCTGAGTCAGCATTGAAGTCCACAGGTAGTAAAAGGTCCATAGATGTTCACACCTGCTCCATTGACTTAGACAGCTACCACATGTTAATCAGTTTCACAGAGAAGGCTTTGGTTGTCAGGCACATACAAATTTGGGTAAATGTGTACATTGGTTGGAAAGAAGCCCTGGTGGTGCAGTGGTTAGAATGCAGTATTGAAGGCAAACTCTGCCCACACCCTGGAGTTCGATCCTGATGGGCTCGAGGTTGACTCAGCCTTCCATCCTTCCAAGATTGGTAAAATGAGGACCCAGATTGTTGGGGGCAATATCCTGACATCCAGAGAATGTTGGGCTACTGGGGGTTTGCAGGGATTCGGGAGAACCTCTAGCTAAGATTATGTGCAGTTCAGAGAACCCCAAAATCTTATACACCGAATGTAGCCCCCCCACCCTTTGGCCTCTGTCTTCCAGCAATTTACCTGTTTGCAGCAAAGAGGGAAGAGCCTGCAAAGCCAAGCAAGTCAGTAGCAGCTTCCCGACCTACAGCTGATTTGCCACATGGGAAAATGAAAGTGAAACTAGCTGCAAAGAGGCAAATAGCTGGGAGAGACACACAGATTTTTATTTTCTGCTGGATGCAAGGGGGTAAGTGAATAACTATAAATGTCTGTAGAATGTTCAAATTATTAGACTTATTTTTAAAGACTGCTTTATTATTGTTCTAGCCAGGGGTCTCCATGATGATCTTTTCTAACCTTGTGTTTTAGATTGGTGGTGGTGTTTTTTTAAATGACAGTTTCTAACACCTGAAAAAAGTTTTACATGACTAGTAGGTTCAATCCAATTTATGAAAATCAAACTGATTCTACCAAGGCAGATGGGAAGGAAAACCCAGAACAGTCTTTACAAAAATTAGGTTTTGCAGGTACCGGCATCCTGATAAGACTACATCCTTGGCTTTACAGACAAATGTCTTGTCCAGCTAGATAGAGAAAAATGTGAATTTACTTCTTAGCTCTAATTGCATTGAAAATGCGGGAAGAAAGAATATACTGTAAGTTCTCTACATTGCTTTTTAATAGAATTTGCTGGGCACAACTGCGATTTAGGGTTTTTGTCAGTCAGATTCTGATCACAGAAATGTACTGCATCGAGTAAGTTCTAAGAAGTGTTTAGGATTGGAGCTGTTATTAGCAACATCATAATCTAACCCTCATCAGAAAAATTAAGATGGAAATGTATATCCATTGTATGTTAGATACAAAAAAATGTAAACTATTTCTAAGGTAAAATAGACACATGGACATACATAGAACTAACTTCAGTACATCTTTTCTCACAGGTATCTGGCCAGTTGTCAGTAGCTAATAAAGGATCAGTAACTAAAAGAAAACAAGAGCCATTTCTTTTGCCTTTCAATGTGCACAACGTGCCAAGGGAAAACTTAACAGGTTGAACTTTGTTGACTCCTTCAGTTTAGCAAATTGTTCTGTATTCTGCTTTAAACCGGAGATATGTTGTGCTCAATTCTTGTTTTCTCCTTATCAGCTTTGACATTCAGAAAGCAACCTACCTTCAGTTTTGCAATAAAACAGCTCTGATAAAGGAGGTGCACAGGGTCATTCTTGCTGGAATATTTTGTCTCTCTGAGCAAAATATATTCCTTTTGAGGGAATAAATCTCTTTTCACAGAAATGCACCGCATCCCTTTCCTTTCTGTGTAATGTCATCCTTCAGCGTTAATGTCAGTGTGCATTTTCCCTGTTCTCTTGCAGTCATGCTCTGTCAGGGCCTATAATAACGTCTGTAATTTTATTCTGCTGCTGCCTCTTCCATAAGCATCAGAAAGGAGGGAAAGCAGTCAGGCGATAGCAGCAAATTCACACAGGCACAAGCAGCTGTAGGCTGTCGCACAAACGTGGGGGAAGAACAGTACGAAGTTAGCTCAAACATTTATGCTTGCAACAGAACTTAATGTTGTTGTGCTGATCTGCAGGCTATTTGTAGCTCTCTGGGAAAGGAAAGGAATATTAGAAAGCATGACAGATAGAAGGTGTTGTTGTATGACTACATAAGCATTATTTTTAGTATTTCATGTATGTTTCAGTTCCCCCTTTCCATAAGAATTGGTCAAACAATCATCTACTTCTCATATTACATTAATTTAAAACATGATTGTGAACAATAATTCATAGCAGGATTTACAAATTACAATTGCTGACTTCACTGACATTTAAAAACTTCAATTCCTGACATATATCAAAAGCAAACAAGCCACATTTTCACTATGCACAATATATAATTCTAGCTATTTGGTCCAGTATGAGCTGCTTGGCTCATGGAATGTATTTGGTTTTGCTCTAAGGTTCATCCACTGACATTCAAAAAAAGTAAATATAGGAATTACCATATTTTTCGGAGTATAAGACGCACCTTTTTACCCCCCAAAAGAGGGTGAAAACTTGGGTGCGTCTTATACACCGAATGTAGCCCCACCCACCCAGCCACCCCCACCCTTTGGCCTCTGTCTTCCAGCAATTTACCTGCTTGCAGGAAAGAGGGAAGAGCCTGCAAAGCCAAGCAAGTCAGTAGCAGTTTCCCCAATCTACAGCTGATTAGCCAGTGGAAAAACGAAAGTGAAACTAACTACAAAGGCTAATAGCTGGCAGAGACAGGCAGATTTTTATTTTTTGCTGAACTGGATGGAAGGGGGTAAGTGAATAACTAAATGTCTGTAGAATGTTCAAATTATTAGACTTACTTTTTAAAGACTGCTTTATTATTGTTCTAGAGCCAGGGATCTCCAACTTTGGCAACTTTAAGACTTGTGGACTTCAACTCCCAGAATTCAACAGCCAGCTTTGTTAGCTTTGCTGGCTGTGGAATTCTGGGAGTTGAAGTCCACAAGTCTTAAAGTTGCCAAGGTTGGAGATCCCTGTAAATCTAGACAACTTAACAAAATAAAGAAGCTTTTTAAAATAAATGCTTGCTCTGAAGAGGCTTAATGCTATTGTATCTTCTTTTAAATAATAGAGAATAATGTATACTTCCAGAAATTTTAATTAATTTTAACAGCTCTGTACAAGTATAGTATGAAATGTAACAGTGTCCTGTTTAGTATTAAGAGTTTAGTTACCTTGGAGTAGATCTATTTAAATAATTGGGAAGAGTTAGTGTGACTACATTTAAGAAAACTTTCTGGCATAATGTACATTTCTCCAATTCTTTGCTATTTCTATGAGTCAAGCACACATGCACAGAAATACACAGCAAACAGTGTATATCATCTGTACTGTTTGCTGTTTGCTGTTTGGCAAATTGCTTGGAGGCAGAGGCCTTTTTCCCTTGTTTTCCTCCCCCAAAACTAAGGTGCGTCTTATACTTCGGTGCGTCTTATACTCCGAGAAATACGGTAACCATACGGTGTTTCTAGTCCTCAAATTGGACGTCTTACACAGATCTGTTCCAGTTTTCCCCCACAGCTCAGTTTCTTGGGAAGATTTTGTTATCATTAATATTAATCCTTTTTAGACAGAAATCATAGTTGATCTCCTGCAAATGAACTAGAAATCCACCAATAAATCCAAAGCTGTTTTCTATTCACCACTGGTTATTCTGAATCTGCTCTCTCTTTACCAAATGAGATTTTTATCCCATCTTAAATCTGAGAATGTCTTATTGTAAAATAGGGGCTTTACCGCAAAGCTATGTGTGCTATCTTCCTTCACATCTTAAATGATCGTGACAAACACAGAATGCAATGGACATCTAAAACTGGGCAATTATTTCTTTAATAAATAAAAGCCGTAATTCACATTCTACTATCATTGCCCCAGTCTGCTATTTTATGGTATATATGTCTTTAAAAAAAAACAGTATGTATGTATGTATGTATGTATGTATGTATGTATGTATGTATGTATGTACACACCATGTTTCACTATGTGCCTACTATAAGACCTACACCAAAAATAAGCCCTAGTGAAAGGGGGTGGGCATGGCCAGCACAGGAGGCGGCGAGTGCATGCAGGCCAATGGTGTCCGGCAGCAACAACAGCCCATGCAGTGCAGGTGAGTTGATTCCTTGTTCAAGCAGCAGGCGGTGGAGGAGACACATGATCTGGACACATCGTGCAGGCCACAGGAAAGCCAAGAGTTGGTGAGCTAGAGTGATGGGTGGCCATGGGAGGCTCGTCTTTGCATCTCTCAGCATGTATGAATATCCTGCCTTCCTCCCCCCACCTCTACCTCCATCTGCTACTGGTGCCGCCATGCAAAGATGAACCTCCCGTGGCCGGCTGCCTGCTCTGACCCACTGACTCTCAGCTTTCCCACGGCCTGTGCAACACATCCGATTAGCCTGCCTCCCCCCCCCACACACACACACCTCTGCCTCCGTCTGCTGCTTGCAGGGAAATAACTTACCTGTGCTGCACTGGCTGCACAACTCCAGAGTGCGCCAACCAAGGGGCCAGTGGGCTGCAGCTGCTGCCAGATACTGTTGGTCCCCGTGCGCTTGCCACCTCTTTTGTGCGTGCCGGGGGGGAGGCGCCCAGCAGGCTGATCACCCTGAAATTGTGTTTCCCCAAAAATAAGCCCTAGTGCTTATTTTGGAGCCCCCTAAAAATACCGAGTCTTATTTTTGGGGAAAGACAGTATGTATGTATGTATGCATATGTATATATTATAGAGGTCTAGCAGATGGTACACACTTGGACCAAATTGTTGATGATACAAAAATGGTGCATATTCTGAGAGAAAAGACCAACAGGCTTTTTTTTCTGTTGAAGGGAAAGCTCTTTTGACTGGAGGTGTTTCAAAGTTGAGGTTCCTCTCAATCCACTAACTATTTGGCAATGAGTTCTGTTAAAGATCTGTAAGCATCATCTGAGGGCTATATAACTTTTCTGAGATATGGATACTGATGGATAAAGATGCTTTAGTTAATTTTAATTTGTTACCAACCTTTAAAAATCCATTTAAATAAATAAATTTTCATTCACAGCAGAAGGCAACAACATCATGCTGACTTAAATTCTACACTGAGGAAGGATGTCTGCAGTGTATGGTTAAAAAAAAGTTGAGATGGTGGCTATGACGATACAAAGGTTTCAACACCCATGAAAAAGAGGGAGAGCTTCCATCGCAGAATCGCAGCTGTCATTGCTGTTCTTATACCAAGGGATAGTAGTTGTCGGAAGTTGACTTGATCTGGTGAAGTAAAGCTTTTCTTTGTCTAAATTGCTCTCCTAACAGCTCTCTTGCAGTCCCAAGTCAAATCTGTCTTCTGACTTTGAAAAACGACTTCAAGACAGACCTGGTTAGCACTTGGATGTCAGAACAGTAGGAAACAGCAGGAAACAGCAGGCTAGGCAGGGAGGTAAAACAAAAAATCTGGAAGAAAACAGTAGTAACTGCTTCCATACTGCTGCCAAGAAAACTAAGCAACAGTTTCTATGAAGCTGAAGCTCAACATAAATCTTAAATAAGGGAGAGCCAACCAGAAGTCCATAATCTGGTTTGTTTTGCATGAAATGGCAGAATACAACAGATTTGTCAATGTTTGCTTTGAGACTGAAGCTAAAACATGGAAAAACATACATACAGTTGCAGATCTACTTTGATCCGTTACTTGAAAACAAAAGGAAATTGTTATTAAGGGAAAGAAGAATCAAGGACAAGCAGTTTTATCTGTGGGTATGGTTCAAAACCCACTTCCACCTGTAATTGTTTGGTGCAGTATTTCTCAACCTGGCCAACCATAAGAAATATGGACTTCAATTCTCATAATTCTGGGAGTTCAAATCCACAGTTCTTAAAGTTGCCAGTGCTGAGAAATATTGGTTTAGTGTATAATACAGTTGAACAATCACCTCATGATTGAGAACATAAACATAAACAAGATGGATGACTAAATAAATAAAATGATTTTTGTAATGAAAGGAAAAGCCCAAGTACAAATCCTGGGCATGTTATTGAAATAAAAATTAAAGCTGAGCATTCTTCAGAAATAATTCAGAAATGTTTTGGTTCATATAAAAAAAGCCAGTTTGGTCTAGTGGAGGGGTGGGCAAACTATGGCTCTTTGATGACCTGTGGACTTCAACTCCCAGAATTCCTAAGCCAGCAATGCATGCATGGCTCGCTCAGGAATTCTGGGAATTGAAGTCCACAGGTCCTCAAAGAACCATAGTTTGTCCACCCCTGTTAGTGGTTAGGACACTAGGCTAGAAAGCAGGAGACTGTGAATTCTTGCCTTAGCTATGAAAGCCAGATGGGTGACTTTGGGCCAGTTACTCTCCTTAAGCCCAACCCACCTCACAGGATTGTTGTTGAGAGGAAAATAGAAGGAGGAGGGTATATTGAACCACCCTTAGCTATTTGTAATAATAATAATAATATAATAAAGGTTGGAAATAAATAAATAATAATATAGCAGCTCACCTCTTTTATTCTTTAAAGTCCTATGCTGCTTGAAGAGTCATGTTAATTTTAATGAGGGGATTCCTTAAAGTAGTGGTATATTTTTTTTTGTAGATTTATATGTATGCATGAAAAAGTGTTCTATCTTAATGTAGAACAAAGAGGTTAATTACAGTTGTGCTCATAAGTTTACATACCCTGGCAGAATTTCTGATGTCCTGGCCATTTGTCAGAGAATATGAATGATAACACGAAAATCTTTCTGTCACTCATGGTTAGTGTTTGGCTGAAGCTATGTATTATCAATTAACTGTGTTTACTCTTTTTCAATCATAATGACAACAGAAACTACCCACATGACCTTGATCAAAAGTTTACATACCCTGGTGATGTTGGCCTGATAACATGCACACAGGTTGACACAAAGGGGTATGAATGGCTATTAAAAGTAATCATCCTCACCTGTGATCTGTTTGCATGTAATTAGTGTGTGCATATAAAAGGCCAATGAGTTTCTGGCCTCCTGACAGACCTTTCCATCCTTCACCCAGTGCTGCACTGACATATCTGGATTCTGAGTCATGGGGAAAGCAAAAGAATTGTCAAAGTTACAAAGTTTTCCCCTCATCCCAGCCCTCCCTCCATGACCAGTTCATCTTCAGCCAATGAAGAGCTGCATAAGTGTTTTGAGAAACATTGAGATGTTTGGGGTAGTTCACATTCCAATCTCAAGGTGCATGGCCTTGAGTGATGGCACAAACTGGTTCTATATTTCTCTGGTCTTCATCAAGCTGTCATTCCCCCTTCCTATTTCCCATCACATCCCCATACATGTTTATTGCCCATTTGTTCCCCTCATGCCCCTCCCCTGTAGCCTTTGATGGCAGGATGCCAGCAACGTGCCAAGCCAAATATGGCAGACCTGACATTTGCAATCTTTCCAACCAGCTTTTGACAAGCAAAGATAATGGGGAAGCCAGATTTGCTTAATGACTGCATGATTCATTTAACAACTGCAGTGATTACTTAACTGCAGCAAAAAAAAAGTTTTAAAATGGGGCAAAACTAGAGATGTGAAGGCCCAGAAAAAAACAGGAAAAATTCAGAAAAAAACATTTTCCCCCATTTTTTTCCTGAAAGCTTGTTTTTTTTTTTTCAAAAAAATTGGAAAATTGAAAAAAGAAAAAAAACACTGTGGAATATTTTATTTTAACTTGATGAATAAAATATTTTAAGACAGGGTGTTCAAATATTTTCCAAATCATTTCTAAAAAAATGTATGATATCAGATTATTCTAATTTCTGTGCACTGAGTGAGGACAAGCAAGTCCTAGGTAACAAACTGAACCCTCCAATGCAAGAACAGTATGCATTTCTTCCTTTAGGAGGTGCTGCTATTGTAACAAGAAAAAGGTTTCAGTTTTGCTTTTGCATGTTAGTGGGTGTGTTTGGTTTGTTCTGTCCTCTTCACTAGGCCTCAAAAGCATTGGAAGAAAATACAGAGCAACAAAAAGGATCTGAAAGTATATATTTAATTTAAAAGGTAAGAATTTACATTTATCTGAATCCAGAAAATTTAGGTACATTAGTTTATCTTTATAAACTTTTGTGTAAATAATAATTTAATTACCAGTAATCTGGTTCTTTCCCCAGTGACCCCCACACACAACCATAGATTAGTGTCTTCTTGCAAAGTAGTCATTTTTCTTGTTTTTATTTCCTATTCCCCTCAGAAAAATGGTGAGACCAACATCTAGCATATGGAGACATTTTCACATTGCAAGTTCTTCTGAAAAGAAAAATGTGGTTTGCAAATATTGTCAGGTGAAATATGCATTTCTAATTGCTACCAGGATGACAAACACATTCTTGTATGTAACAAGTGTCCTGTCGATATTAAAAAATCCTTCATGGATCGAAGTGAAGAGGACAACAATGATGACAATGCACATAGTTTTTCTCAACGTTCTCGTTCAAGAAGTCCTCTTTCTACTCCATCTATAAAGTGTTGTCCCATCAGCAGCATCTTCAAGTAAACAGATACTAAAGACAGCTGCATCCAAAAATTATTCACTGACTTCATTTATAGACAAGATGACACCTGAAGATCAGGAAAAAATTGATCAAGCTCTTACAAGAGCAATATATTCTTCTGGAATGCCGTTTTCAATAACTGAAAATACATGCTGGCAGGAAGCTTTGAAATTATTAAGACCATTATACCAATTGCCCAGCAGACATTCTTTGAGCAAGCCTCTTTTGGAGTCAGAATATGAATGTGTAATGGAATCGGTGCAAGGAAAAATTAATGAAGCACTGTGTCTTGCACTACTTACAGATGGATGGAGAAATGTGAGAGGAGAAGGAATTATAAATTTTGTTATAACAACACCTCAGCCAGTTTTTTACAAAAGCATTGAAACAGGAGAGAACAGACATACTGCAGAGTATATCAGTTGTAAAATCTGTGATGTCCTACAGAAAATTGGGAGTGGTAAAGTATTTGCTTTGCTTACTGACAATGCCAGCAATATGAAAGCAGCATGGGAAATCATAATGGAGAAGTATCCACATATTACTGCAATAGGATGTGCAGCCCATGGGCTAAACTTGCTTTTTAATGATATTATGAAGTTGGACATCCTTCAAATGGTCTATAGACAAGCAAAAGAAGTTATTAAACATGTAAAAGGTATTCATATTGTAGCTGCAGTTTTCAAGAAGAAGCAAGTCGAAAAAAATGCAAAGAATAGCATAGTTACACTGAAGCTCTGTAGTAAAACTCGGTGGGCTGGAGTGGTGATCTCCTTTGAAAGTTTACTAAAAAAACAAAGACGCTCTTCAAGAAACAGTAATAGTTGAAGATCTTAAAGTATCCAGAAGTGTAAGAAACACTGTTCTTGATCAGGATGTCTTCTGGGTTCAGCTGCAAAATTCCCTGAAGATTCTAAAGCCAATAACTGCAGCAATCACTGCATCTGAATCAGATAGTGCACTTTTGTCAGAAATTCCTTACCTAATGACCAAGATAAAAACAACTGTTTTTGAAAATCTCAGTATATCTCCACTTACAACTATAGAAGAAAGTAAAGTGAAAGATTTTATTCTAAAAAGAGAAGAATTTTGTTGTCATCCAATTCATGCTGCTGCAAATCTGTTGGATCCAAGTTTCAAAGGTGCAAACATAAGTGATGATGATAACACTGCTACTGCATTTGACTGGATCACAAAACAAGCATCACATTTAGGACTTGATGTTGGGAAGGTACTTTCAAATGTTGCAGAATATAGAACATCTTCAGGGATTTGGTCCAGGAATGCAATCTGGGATTCTGCCAAACATATTCCTCCTGAAACATGGTGGCAAGGTCTTTGCACAACACAGCCTCTGACTCCTATTGCTTCTCGCCTTCTCCAGATACCTCCATCTTCTGAAGCATGTGAAAGAATCTGGTCTATGTTTGGAAACACTCGCACTAAGTCAAGAAATAAACTGACATGTGAAAGGGTAGAGAAGCTTGTTTCGATCCGGGCAAACCTTCAGTTTTTAGAAGTTCCTAATTGTGATGACGGACAAAAAAGAGTAGCTGCAGAAGCAAAGACAATTTCAGCTCAGAAAATGATTCTGATTAAATGTCCATTGAAACTTAGTCCCACTCTCTTCTTAACACTTCCCCTATCTTCAATTCTTTTTATGAGAATGGGGTTTTTGTTTTTATTTTTATTTAATACTGTGGAGAGGAAATATGAAAAATTGTTACTTTTGGTTTTGAAAATTGTTTTGTGGAGGCTTTTTGGCTGTTCCACATAAACTAGTAAGCAGTTCAGGAGATTGTTGCTCCCTTTGTTACAAATAAATATTATAAAAAAGTAAATTCTGTTTGTGATAATTGTTTGGCTACACTATATTTTTAATATGCTAGTTGTGATAATTTTATGCCAAGTCAAATTGTCTATAGTCATATTTTATGTTCCTAAAGTAACAGAATGACTTTCAATCTTAAAAAGACAAAAAAGTGCTAATGTAGCATTTTTTTCAATTTTTCCGAAAATTTCCGTTTCCCCCCGAAAGAAACTGAAAAAAACCGGGTTTTTTCCCGAGCTTCAAAATTTCCGGAAATTTTACATCTCTAGGCAAAACTAATTTAACAACTGCCTTGCTTAGAAACAGAAATTGTGGGCTCAATTCTGGTCGTAAATCAAGAACTACTTGTAGTAGGTTTGCCTGCTGTGGATGTGTTATCTGTTGTTGTTGTTTTATTATTCTTACTTTCTTTTTTAAGTGTAAGTTACCCAAGATCATTTGGAGTTTGGTAATCTCTACATTGCATTAAACAAATACAATATTTATGTATCTATACAATGGTTATGTAAAAAATTATAATGTATGATAGGAGAAAAACTATTATTAATCTGTAATGAAACTTACCGTATTTTTTGGAGTATAAGACGCACCTTTTTCTTCCCTAAAAGTGGCTGAAAATTTGGGTGTGTCTTATACTTCGAATGTAGCTTTTTTTCCAGCCCTAACTAGGTGCTAACAGATCTTCCCAGCTCTTACCTTGCAGGCTTTTTCATTGTTACTCTCTCCAAAGAATGTTTTTCCAGTCCTAAGTCTTTGCAGAATTTTTTTTCATTGCTCTACTTGCTCCGAATAAGTTTTTTTCTAGCCCTAACCAGGTGCTAACGATCTTCCCAGCTCTTACTGGCTTGCAGGCTCTTTCATTGTTATTCTCTCAGAAGAAGGTTTTTTAAAGTCCTAACCAGGAGATAAAATAATGTGCTGAAGCTGCTCCGAATAAGTTTTTTTCTAGCCCTAACTAGGTGCTAACGATCTTCCCAGCTCTTACTGGCTTGCATGCTCTTTCATTGTTACTCTCTCAGAAGAAGGTTTTTTTAAGTCCTAACCAGGGGATAAAATAATGTGCTGAAGCTGACCAGACTAAGGATGCTAGCCAGATGAATACCTGGTAGGCAGATTGTTTTCCCCTATTTTCCTCCCCAAAAACTAAGGTGCGTCTTATACTCTGGTGCGTCTTATACTCCGAAAAATACGGTAACTTGTGTTATCTGTGACTCTAAGTCTGTCATTTAATTATTCTAATCCCTAAGAACATTCTAGAAGCTACTTTAATGGTCATTTTAGGAACTATCAATATTAAATAACTTTTAAATAATGTCACCATGATTTAAACTTGCGTGACTTGCATTCTCTTGAAAAACGCATGAGGAAAATGTGAGCATCGGTGAGAGAAGTATGTGTGAGAATGCTAATTGTGTCTGGCAAAGGAACTTAACATTCCATCTGGAAAATGTTTATTCAATGGGCAATAAGAGAGATGTTAACAGAAGCCTCAATCTCAGGTTGTCAATAAAGTGCTAAATCATAATAGCACCCTCATTGTTACATCAAGGCAACTTGATCTAAATAATATCACCGAGGAGGTCATTATGTTCAGCCATAGCGGCACATTTGAAAGAGAATATGCTTGGAATCATCTGCCTTTCTTAACAAGGAGAGCTAGACTGAATGCCAAAATGTTATATAATAAAATTGGCACAGGGAGAGCCTTTTAAATATCAATATTTCCATTACCTTTGCTGAAACTAATGATAGATTTTAAAAAATGGTACAATTGTTTCCTGGTCATCAAATACTGTCTCCTATCACTATTTCTGGATTTTGTTTATTCATTAGGTCTGATCAGGATCCTTCACTTTCTGCTGAATATTACTCCAGGAAAAAGATAAGTAACAACTCTGAAACCTTATGCTATATTCTTACCACACACACAGGAAATCAATGCAAAAATAACTTTTTTAAAAAATTAACTAGTTCTTTATCTCCTTCTTCCCTTCAGCAAAAAATGTGTGTGAGAGAATGGGAGATAAGGGAGGGAGAGAGAGAGAAATAATGTTATAATAAAACTTTAAATAAACTTAAAACTGGGTTAACATTTATTCCTCAAAATTGCAGAAGGTTTGATTTTAAAAAAGAGAGAGACTAATAGATACTCTGTTAGTTAACTGTAGTTAAGTCTGTGCACATCAGTGGTGGGTTCCCACCGGTGCGGTCCTGTGCGTAGCTCCAGTAGGGAGCAGCCGATTGCGCAATTTGCCGCGACCGCTCCGGTGCCATCTTCGCCGGTCCGTCACGCACATCACCATCTTTTTAAAAGAATTTTTGGGCTTTTTTGCTTCTGTGCATGTGCGGAAGCAAAATCTCGCCAAAATCTCATGTGCGCGCGCGTCCCCTCGCGAGATTTCATTGAGATTTTGCTTCCTTGCATGCACAGAAGCAAAATTGTGTGAGGGGTCACGCGCGTAGCAAGTGCGCGCATGCATGAAATGTGGAGATGCATGCGCAGTGCACCGGTAGCAACAGAGGAGCAACCCGCCCCTGGTACACATGTTACAAAATTAAGGATTTTGTGTGTGGGGGGGTCATCTTTTGTGACTACCAGCTGGAATTCATGGATGCAGTCTGCCAATCTTTTATTT